>AFQZ01000578.1:0-31388 GCA_000222935.2 Aciculosporium take MAFF-241224 | reverse complement strand
TAACCCTATTTAATAATATAGTATTTAAGAGTTTAAAGCAAGCTAATAGCAAGAAGACCTCCCTAGCTATACATCTAAGCAGTATAAGAGCTATACATTTAAGTGGCACATTAATGGTAACCCTATTTAATGATATAGTATTTAAGAGTTTAGAGCGAGCTAGTGGCAAGAAGACCTCTCTAGCTACACGTCTAAGTAGCATAAGAGCTATACATTTAAGTGGCACATTAATAGTAACCCCATCTAATAATGTAGTATTTAAGAGTTTAAAGCAAGTTTACAGTAAGAAAACCTCCCTAGCTATACATTTATAAACACAGTTTATACAGGTATATAATAATTTAGTAGTAAGACTAATAGTAATTAGGAGACAGAGTACTATTAAACACACTAAAGAGCTATTAGGTAAACCCATTATAATAGCAATCTAGAAAGTATAAAAGTAAGATCTGTTATATAAAACACAAATAATACTGCTTAGTAGCAGTAATATAATAGTTAAAGAGCACTAAGTAATTAACAAAAATAGTTTACTATATTTTAATATAAGGGTATATATGCTAGCAGGTATATATATAGAAATTCTAATGCTTACTTATAACAACCTTATAGCAGGACACTAGGGTATAAGCAAGATAATTCACAGAGTAGCTAAACAGTACTACTAGCTAGGATTATAACAAGACGTAAAAAACTACATAAGCTTATACTTAAACTATTAAGTTAATAAGCCTAGGTTACACTAACTATATAGCAAGCTAGCTATATTACTAATCCCTAGCAAACCCTTTTAAGAGCTCTCTATAGACTTTATTACTAGCCTTCCCCTAATAAAACAAGCTAGTAAAAAGGAGCATAATATAATTCTTATTATTATAAATTAATTCTTAAAATACGCGCTATATATAGCCATATTTACAAGGATAATAAGCAGTAACCTTACTACTATCTTCCTTAAACATGTATTTAAGGACTATAGTACGCTAAAAGGGATTATCTTAAATAAAGGGATAACATTTACTAGCAGTTTTTAGAGAACCTTCTACTACTTACTAATAACTAAACAACTACTTAGTACTACTTTCTACTTATAAATAAACAGATAAATAGAAAGGGTTAACTAAGTCCTAAAGCACTACCTTAGAGTATTTAGGGTATAAGAGCAAATAAACTAGGAAGACTACCTATATTTAGCTTAATACGCTTATAACACTAGCAAGCACTTAGCCTATAGCTACTCTCTAGTAGAGTTATTGCGAGGTTATTAGCCAAGGGGCCCAGACTATATTATAAAGGCACTAAATATTATAAATACATAAGTAAAGACAAGGGTATAAGAATTGCAATAACAACATAAGGCAACTAAGCAGCTACTACATATAACTTAAGAATAGTATACAAAGCACTATAATAAGAAAAGAGGCTTAATAAGTTTTTTACTAGGCAACTATATGCTCCTGTTAACTAAGAACATTAACCTTTATTAACTAAGCAAGAAGCTTATAGTAAAGTATTTAAAACCTTTTAAGGTTCTAAAGAAAGTAAGTGCATATAGACTAGCCTACTGTCTAGAGCTCCTAAATAATATGCACCTATATAATGTATTTAATATTATAAGTTTAAAGCCATATAAAGGTCTAAATCCTAATAAGGCTATAGTAATATCGCAGCTACCTATTTATAACTAGGAATTATATAAGGTTAAGCAAATTATAATATATAAGTATTAAGGCAAGTAGCATAAATACTTAGTAAAGTAGAAAGGCTATAATAAATTAGAGAATTCCTAGGTACTAAAAAGAAACTTTAATATATAAGACATTATAACAGAATATAAAAGGAGTATAGTAGTAAGGTAGCAGAGTATATGCACAATGCATTATAAGAGACATTAGCAATACTTAAAGATATATATTTCTATTAATACTAGACTAATAACTACTAAAAGCACTGCGACCTTGCTGCTAATAAGCTACTCTTGTTTAAAGCCGTTATTAGATTTATTAGCACTAATAAAGTTAGATTTAATGCCAAGCAATTCTAATATAGCGCAAGGGACGGTTACGGGCATGACGCGTATAGTAAGGGGAGTTTCCCTTATAGTAGGCTTATATAGCTAGTAATAAGTTAGCTATTATAAAGCTATAAATAGACTAAAAGATATATATATCCTTGCTATAGGTATAAATATGTTGTAAGTAGTTAGCGATCTCTATTTATATAAGCATAATAGTATAGGCAATACCCTGTAAGATTATAGCGTGCTTATTATTCTTAAGCTTAAGCTTAACATCTGCTTAAAGACGCATACAGCGGGCATGTCTATAAATATTAGAATTTTTCATCTTAGCCATTATAGCAGCTAAATTTACCTATATACTTACAATACCCTAGGAATTATTAGCAGTGGATTAACTATATTTAAGCAATAAACTTACGGGCATTTAATAGTAGTAGACGCTATTGGTTTTCTTCTTTATTTCTTTAAATATTTTCTGGTAAAAAATACTAATTTAAGCGGGCATCTAGCAGCTAATTAGTAGTAACTAGAAATAGGAATAATTATAGGGAACTAATACTACTATACTCCTTATTATTTCTTAAGTAATAGGAGTATTTAGCGCTATAGGCTATAATAATTAGTAATAGAATAGTAAAGTATAAGTAGTGTACTTACTATTATATATCTTCCTATAAGGCTTAGGGATAATAATATATTTAAGAAGGTAGATAGGTTTAGTGCTATTAGACTTTAGGAAGATCTACTAGGTTACTATTATATAGCTATAATAATAATAAGGAATTTTTTAAATGCTAGCAGTAAGTTAGCTATAGCCTAAGGACGTAAGTATTTAGATAATATACTAACTAACTCTAAAGACAGGTATTATAATATTTAGCTCCCTAGAAGAAGGAGGGGGAGCTATAGTAAAAGTAGCAGGAGATTAGCTAGTGTAAGGCATAATAACTAGCGCTTGTTAGCTATAAGTAAGTAATATACATATAGTATTAAGTATATAACTTATTAGACAGATAGGGCAGATAAGAAAGATAATAGTAATGTTAAAATCTATGCATATATTAGTAAAAGGGGAGCAATAATAGCAGCTAAGCTGTAAAAGAGTAAAAACATAGTAGTAATAGGAAATAAAATATAAGCAAATAATAATAATAAAAGAAGGAAAAAACAGGTTAAAGAGAAGGGGGGAAGAGACCTTCTTATAGCTAGATAGTTAAGCTACTAATCTAACGTGCATACCTGGATTAATAATGTTATTTATATAACTAGGCATTAAGGTGCTTAAGAGCGATTTCTCTATAAGTAGTACTAAAGCTGTAATAAAGTAGCAAGCTATAAGCTAATATAAGCAGAGTAAGGCAGCTTTAATAACAAGAAAGAGTTAGAAGTAAATTATAAGTAATAAGAAAAAACGGCTTTAGGCCTAGCGGGCTTAGTAATGTTATAGAGTTAACATTAAGAAGGAGTATAAGCTAGAACCTAGTAGAGACCTTACTATAAGGTTATTATAAAATTAAATTTACTGTTAAAAGGACAGGAAGCGGGGTAGGCTTAGCATAATATATATGCGTTTAATAAAGTCATAATAAATAATAACATATAAGTTATAGACTAAAGAAAAGGGGTATTACTAGGTTATAGCAAGGGAGTTAAAAGGAAGCAGGGACTAAGGCCTAGGACTACCTATAGTAATTAAGGGCAATTACAGACAAGAGGAGGCGCTCTGTTAAGGGAGTTATAAGACAAGAGTATAAGAATATAAAGACCTACTAAGGCAAGCTATGCCCTAGCTATGCATAGGTATATAGAAGGACAGGCCTTATAGAGAGATAAAGAGGCTAGTGAATATAGTATTTATATTACCAACCCTATTTACAGCTATTTAGCTACGAGTACGCTTGACTACAGCCTTTACTCTACTAGTAGACCTCCAACCGTGACACTATAGATAATAACCTCTACATATGACCCTTGTCTTCTTATTTCTTCTAGCGAAAGCTTATGTTTTAGAATCATTGGAATGCAGACTAATAATACCTTAGGACTTAGCGATGCTGAGTTTTCTGATTATAAAGAGGTTAAGTTAAAAAACGCTAAATTCCTTATAAAGCTAAAAGAGAGGTTGATGATTTTAATACTATTAATGTTTAATGGTTGTATTTTAAGCGAAGTTAACGATAATACCTTCTTTTTATAATAAAAGGCATAAGGAAGGAAGCTATTACAAGTTAATAACCCGACCGACTAAGCGAAATATATTGAACAGCAAGCATAAGGAGCGTATATTGCTCTAATATATTAACCTAAAGCATCTTATAATCTTTCTATTGCTGCCTAAGTCTAACATCCAGGATCTGATAATATTTTAAGACTTAATAAAAGACTTTAATAGCAAATTAATAATTAAGACCGTGGACTTTAATATATATCTCTCTTACTAGAAAACGCTGCTCTTTATGTCTTTATTAACGGTTCTTTTATAAATAATAAAGACCTTAGCTCTTAACTAGGCTATGTAATTATCCTAGGTAATAAAAGGAAGGATAATGATACCTTTAAATTCACCCTTAGAGGAAATATTATAATATATAGCTTAACTAAATCTAAGAGAGTTATAAGGAGTGCCTTAGCTTTTAAGCTATATGGGATGGTTTAAGGTATTAATATTGCCTATATAATAAGCACTACTCTAAATATTATTACTAACTAAATCAATAAGCTGAGAATCCTAATAATTATATATACTAACTTTTTCTTACTATATAAGTGTATTATTAAGCTAGGGATAATAAAGGAAAAGAAGCTAATAATTAATATTATGGCTTTATAGTAGTTATATAAGAGGAGAGAAGTGGCTGAGATCCGCTGGATTAATGGCAATAATAATCCTATAAATGCAATAATAGAAGCTTTACTAAACAAAGCTCTTAAGACCTTTATAACGAGAAATGAAGTCTAAATTCATATAGAAGGATAGGTTAAAAGACCTATTACAAGAATTGCCGTGGGAGCCGCTGCCAGAGCCGCTAAAGATTAGAAAAGTCCCAATTCCCTACTAAATTCAATAACAAATTAAGCGCCCAATAAAGAGCTCAAATTCGATGAATTTAAACGCGATTATAAGCGCCTAATTTAGTAGGATTAAACGCGGGAATTACACCCTTTGGCCCCCCCCCCCATAATACTCTTTGCCTTTACAACCATTCGGCCTAGACTAACAAAAGTCATTTATTTAAAGGATGTTTTTCACTTTATTACTTGTTTATTAATATCTAATTATTAGGGCGTTTTATGCATTTTTCAGAGCGATTTCTCTTCTTCTTTAATAAAGAGAGAATTTATAAGTGTCGGAATTGCTTGTATAAATAATAAAAGGGATACGCTGTATTAACTAGGAATTATAGGTTACACGCAGAATGCATACACCCTAATTAGCTGGACCACAGGTTATGTAACCTGGGGCTGTACTGTAGCTATAACACCATACCTCTGCATTATAGCCTGCTTCTTTCCCTCTTTTAGAGATATAGATGAATTAATTATTAAACCCCCCCCCTTATATTTATGCTGCAGCATACTTGTAACCTGAGTGTTACCAACAAATACTAACCACTTTAATTAGTACTAAACATAAAGCTTAACCTAAAATACCAAAATATTATTAAGTTAAGGAAAAATAAATGATTTTAATAAATAACTCTAAAAGGATGTCTATAGAAGAGAACTTCTAAAGAGCACCCTTCCCTAAAAACTTTATAAGTACTGTTACGGGATAATCCGCAATGTCGGATCCCCACCTATATAGGACGGATTTGTCATGCAGCTAGTAAGACTTAAAACAATAATAATAACAACTTACACAGAATGCACTTAACTATATAACTTAATAGTAGTATATATAGGTGCGTTTAATAACCCCTTTATAATAATATTAATAATAGCTTTATAGTTGCTTCTAACTAACTATATAATAATACCACTATATAACAACTAGTAGTAATTGCTTGCGTTCTTTATATAAGGTTTTAACTAAAAATTAAGGACTTGCTGCTTTTAGTTAGCAAGACGTATTAAGTTAAATTACTAGATTGCTAGGTCCTAACTAGTAAGGCTGTGACAGCTAAAGAGTTAGGGTTACTGTTATTAATAAGTAAGGCAGTATGCTAAAACGTTAGATTTACTACCTATGGCAAGGCTATAAGCTAAGAGGTAAGAAGGATTTAATAAAACTTATGTCTAAATTAATAAGTTAGCACTAGGAATTAGACAACCACTAACTACGCACTATAACTATTACTAAGGGAGAGCTTTATTATGTTTATGATCTTTATAAATACCTTAAGTAAAATCCTAACCCTCTTAGTCTTAAAGAAAGACTGGTAACTACTAACAACGAGGTTAAGGACCTTTCCTGCCTAGGAAGTTATAAATTCTGTAAAGGAAAGATTTACTAGACCTTAGAACTGCTATAACTAGTTAACCTAGTCCCTATATATTACTTATAATTTAGGGAAGAGCTGATTCTAGCATAATAAACGCTAAAAAAGGCTAAGAAAGAAGGGCTTCTTAAATTATTAGTAACTAAACCTAAGGTAATATTATTAAGGATTAGAACCACCCTACTTAGAACTATATCTCTTACAGAACCAGAGACTTTAACTATAGTAATACCTCTTAAAGAGCCAGAAACCTTGCTTACTGTTATACTTGTTAAAGAAACAGAGGCTTTTTAACTCAAAGAGCTATTAAGCGTTAGGGCACCTTTTTAACTATGGTTTCTAGTCCTAAGCCAGATGATAACCCTAAGGAAACCTTAGGAGGCAATAAAACACAAAAAACAGCTTTCTCTAGCAGTAGATAACAAAAGCAACTAGCTATTATTATATAACTTATATTACTACTGTTGGTAGCGCTCAGGTTACAAGTATGCTGCAGCACAAATGTAGGGGGGGGGGGTTTAATATTTAATTCATCTATATCTTTAAAAGAGGGGAAGAAGCAGGCTATAATGCGGAGGTGTGGTGTTATAGCCATGGTACAGCCCCAGGTTACATGACCTGTGATCTAGCTAATTAGAGTGCGTGCATTTTGTATATAACCCATAATTCCTGGTTAATACAGTGTATCCCTTCTATCATCTATACAAGCGATTCCGACACTCGTAAATTCTCTCTCTATTAAAGAAAAAGAGGAATTGCTCTAAAAAAATGCATAAAACGCTCTAAATAATCAGATATTATTATTCATGTACGCTAGGTAGCTAGAGCCACTAACTAGTTCATTAACTAACTTCTTAATATAGGAAAAACCCTAAGATAGGGGAGAAAACCCATATTCTTCTATATAGCTCCCGCTAAGCCTTTAATATAAAGTCTTTATTATTTCCAACTATTAGTATAAGATATCTGCCAGTTCCCCGGAACTGCAGACAATAACAAAAGTGTGGTTATGCTTTATATAAAAGGTTAGTATGTTAGTAAAAACCCCCTATAAGCACCTCCCCTCCTAGTCCGGCTCTTCCTTCTCTATCCTGTTGTTTCTGTTGCCTCTAGTCCCTTTCTCAGCCTTATTATTGCATATCTACCACGCCTTACTAAGCTCCTCTGCTAACCTGTACTACTAAAGTTACCTAGTTAAAAGCACCTACTTTATAATATTTAGTGCTAGCTTCTTGTTGTTAAGTGCCGCCCTAAGTTCCCGCGGATCTCTTATTATAGGCACCGCTGGAATTAGTCTTAGATGGTTATATTCTAGGCATAACAGGATAAGGTAGTAGATATCCTTGTTTCCTCCCTAGTATTAGCATATTAGTAAAGTTACCTTGGGCACCTGTTTGTTATAGAGGAAGGCATTTAGCCCTATTTTTTCTGTTTAAAGCTAAACTAGGGCTGTAGATTTATGCTTAAGCAGGCTATTATAGAGCTTTGCTATCTTTTTTATGCTTTTAAAGTTAGGTTCCTTGTCTGCTGCTATTACTTTTGCCTGTCCTCTTCTTACTTAAGCCTTATGCCTCTGCCGGATCCACTGTTTTTCCCACTCCCTCTTTAATTCCTGTCTAGCTATAAGGCTACTAGGGAGGGGGGGGGGGGCATTAGAAAACGCCTTATAGCAATTACGTCAGCGGCCTCTTCCTTAGCATCATAGCTATAATGCTATTAAATTACAGGCCTGCTATATCTTCTTGCCTATACTACTATCCTTAAGTCTTTAGTAGAATTGTTATTTAATGTAATTAAGGTATAGATCCACTAGCAGTACTGCTGCTTCTGTCTTTAAGAGTGTTACTAGTGTTGCCTTATATGCCCTTATAACCCGCCTTAAGCATTTGTTCTGTTCCCTTATAAATGCCTTTACTACCCCCTATGCTACCCCTTTTAGCTTGCTATAGGTGTGGTATATCCTAGCTCTATAGGCTATTATGCTTTATATTACCTGTGTATAAAGGGATCTTGCACACTCTAGTTGGCATCCCTATGTAAATACAGCTAGTGCTGTAAGCGCTAATTTCTGCCGTGATAATTTAGTATTTACCTTCTCTATATAGGTTAACTAATAAAGCTTCTAGTAAATCTAAACCCCTAGGAATCGCGCTAATTGTATTGGTTATATTGTTACTCTTTTAAGTTAGATTGTTATTATAATTGCCTGCCTCTTCCTTATAAAGTGTATTAGCTTGCTCTTTCCTAGGTTAAACCTTAGCCTATACTTCTTTAACCACTCCTTATATATTCTCTAGGCTCTTTTTAGTTATACCTTTATCTCCTCTGCCGTTTTTCTATATACTATAATGTTTATATTATTTAAGAACCCTAATATTAACGTTAATTCTGCCACTGCTAGTCTTTAATATAGTAGCATAATGTAAAGCAGGAAGAGGATAGGAGACGCCAGTAACCCTTACAGAACCCCTACAGTAACTTGGATTTCCTTAGTAATACGTCTGTTAAACGCTAATTATGCTCTCCTTTTTAATATAAAGCCCTGTGCCTATCTGGCCATTCACCCTAACAGTCCTAACTCCTTTATAGTGCGGATTAATCGTTTATAGCTAATAGTGTCAAATACCCTAGTAATATCCAGCTATAATAATAATACTATTCCCTAGTAATACTACGCCGTTCTTACAACCTCTTTTAGCATACTTAGTATTATTTCTATTAATTTGCCAGCCCTGTTGCCTATTTATATGTCTAGTAGTATATAGCCTTCCTCTGCTGTAATAGTAATCCTCCTTATAATAGCTCCCTTAATTACTTTACTTATTGTGTTTAATAGTAATATTAGCCTTTACCCCCCCGGTCTGCCTAACTCCTTAGGGGACTTCCTAGGTTTGCATAGAACTACTACCTTTACTTGTTAGAAGGAGGCCGGATGATATCCTAAGCTGTAGTAAGCATTTATAAGGCGTATTAAACATAATATTAGGGCCGCTCTATATAGCTTAAGGAAACCCATTAGCAGCTTGTCTAGTTCTAGGGCTTTTTAACTTACTATATTCTTTATAACCTTTTTAATTTCCTCCTCTATAAACACGGGAACTGCCTGATTATTATTATAGTATCTTATCCCCTCCTCTGCCTCTAGACCTAAAGCCCTAGCTATGGATAGAGGGAAGAACCTCTTTATAAATACCCTTACCTTACCCTTATATATAACCTCTACTATCTCCTCCCTACTATTATTTCCTAGCCGGGTTAGTAGTGGAACCTATTGCCTTTTAGGAGGAAGTCTACTCTATAGCCAGGCCTAACGCTCTAGGGTTTAAAGACTCCCTTTAGACCTAGATAACTTGCTAACTGCCTGTTGCTAGCTACTTCTCTTCTTCTTTAAGATAACATGATTCTGTTTTTTTATAGCTTCTGTTAAGGCCTGCTATGCTTTCTATATCTGTTATTACTGCCACTGCCTATTAGCACATCTTGCCTCTGCTATTGCATTCCTTACCCTTTTATTTCACTAAGGCTGTAGTTTACTATGCCCTTAAGGTTGCTTAGGTGCTACTATATTAGCTATCTCTATAAGCTGTTAGGTAAGCTACTGCACATAGTTATTGATTTCTTGCTAGTTATACAGCGGAAGCTCTAACCCCTTCTTTTTAAGCCTGTTTAAAGCCTCTATTATAATAAGGTTCTTGTCTGCTGTCCTCTAACCCTGGACTAACCCTAGGCTGTTGCTTAATTCCTTGTTTGTCCTAATACTAATAAGCTAGGGCATATGGTTGGATCTGGCGATTTTTACTAGCCTAATAAATTTAATACTAACGTTATAGGTGGTCTATATATAGTTAATAGTACTATCCCTGCTGCCATGTTCTCTCCTTATTACTTCCCTAAACGGCGTAGCTAGGCTGAGTTGCTACCTTATTATGAATTTTAATATCTTATTATGCCCTGGAGATATTTAGCCGAATCTGTCCTATAAGGGGTGATGTTAGTTAAAGTCCCCTATAAACACACTCCGGCCCTTTACCTGGGTATTGGCAAAGTGTTATAAAGGCATCTGCTACTCCCTTTTATAAGCCGGGGAATAAATGTTATATATCTCTACTTTATATAGCTTAATACTATATTAATCCTCCCCCCTCCCTATAGTCTAAAGTCCTGTCTTAACCTTCTGGTATATATAAATCGCTGTTTTTCTGCTATATATTGCTAATGTATAGTGTTTTTAAGATAGATTTAGTAGTATACTGTTATAGCCTCCTGGTTCCTAAATGGCTATTACCTTAGGGCTGACGTTATGCCCTAATGCCAGATATACTAGATTACTTTTCTTCTGTATATTCTAGTATATAACCTTAATTATGTACTTTATTATATGCTTTAGAGCACCCTGGTTAGGCTGGCTCTGGTATTGTTTGGCCCTTTAGTTAGCTATAGAAAGGCTAGTATTATGCCTTCTTTTACTAGTTTTTATTATCCTAATCTTAGCTTATAGGTTTATCTTGTAAAAGGGCCCCTTAGTTATATGCTCCTTCCTCTTAGCTGCCTCTCTGTTAGTCCCCTGGTTTCTTCTCCCTAATAACCCTTACCTGTAGTAGCCGTTGTAACCTCTGACCGATGGTTACGGAAGAACAGCGGCCTTATAGCATAAGCCTCCCTGGCCTGCTACTATCTCTTATTACTTACTAAGCATAGTTAAGACTATGCTAAATATGCCCCTGTATAATTTAGGCATCTCTCCTATACCTTACTTATTAATATTGGGCAAGTCCTCTCTTTCTTAGGGTGTTTTTTAGTAGTATACCTGCTGCATCTTGCTTCCTCCTTGCAGTATCTGGTAATATGTCTAATCTTATAATAGTTATAATATTGCTTCGGGTGGATTATCTTGTTATATAGCTTAGCGTTAAAAATCTCTGCTTAGTATACTATTCCCCTATGGCATAGTTGGTTTGCTGCCTTAGTGCCCTTAATACTAACTACTAATGGTACCCTTGTTGCTATTCCTCTTAGCTTCCGTACCGTTATCTTTGCTATATTTAATCCATTTTTCTTTTTAATGTTCTTCCTTATATTCTTAATCATAATATGGTTTGTTAATTATGTTAGGAATCCCTTAATAATTACACTAAACATCTTCCTGTTTACTTCCGCCTTAGGTCTAAAGGCAACTCCTACCTAGGCCGTGTTTTCCTTTTATTTCCTCCCTGCTTTTGTAAATATAATAACTATATCTCTACTTTATAATTAGCATGCTATTACTGCCTCCTCTATGCTAATAGTACTGTTTACTGCCTTTACAATCTCTCCTAGTAATCTGTTCCTAATTGCCTTGCTAATAGTGCTTTCCTTTACTAGTGCTTCCTAGTAATGGCAGGCTAGTATTGCCATACCCTCTGTTTAGGCTAAAGGTATTATTATATTCTGCCCTATAACTCTATAAGCTGTAATATTCGCCTAAGTCCCCCTAACTGCTAATTTAGTCCTATAAACAGCCTCTATTACCTCCTTAACTGCCTTCTTAACTATAGTTTTTACTCTGCTACTAACTGCTTTTATAATTAAGGCCTGTAGGCCTCCTGTGTCCGTTCTTGCTTAGGCTATCTCCCCTTTTATATTTATAGTAATTTATATAAAAGTTTTTATAGAAGCTTATATTTCTGTTATTTCTATTTTTAGGATAACTTTTATTATTAATTTCTTTAGTGATTTTATTTTATTCTTTAGTTTTTTCTATGCTGCTATTACTTTAGGATTCTCTCCTTAATATTGCATTTTTTCTTAGGTAGTGCCTTGTCCTTTATTAGTTACAGATCCACGCGAAAATTCGTTAATTATTACACCCCTTGCGCTGCTTACTCCCCTTATACAATATGCTATTACTAGGGGGGGTAATTAATAATAAGGAATCCGATTCTATGCTTCTTTTTCGTTTTAGGCGTAATACCGCGTCGTATCCGCGGTGTTCCGTAATAATAATCAGATATTAACAAACAAGTAATAAAGTAAAAAACATCCTTTAAATGAATGACTTTTGTTAATCCAGGCCGAATGGTTGTAGAGGCAAAGAGTGTTGTGGGGGGGGGGCCAAAGAGTGTAATTCCCGCGTTCAATCCTACTAAATTAGGCGCTTATAATCGCGTTCGAATTCATCGAATTCAAGCTCTTTATTAGGCGCTTAATTTATCGTTGGATTTGGTGAGGAATTAGGACTTTTTCATTCTTCGGCAGCTCTGGCGGCGGCTCTCGCAGCAATTCTCGCAACAGGTCTTTTAACCCATCCTTTTACACGGATTTAGGCTTCATTCTTTGTTATAAAGGTCTTAAGAGCTTTATTTAGTAAAGCTTTTGTTATTACATCCGCAGAATTATTATTGCTATTAATCTAGCGTATCTTAGCCACTTCCCTCCTCTTATATAACTGCTATAAAGCCATAATATTAATCATTAGCCTCTTTTCCTTTATTGTCCCTAGCTTAATAATGCATTTATATAGCAAGAAAGAGTTAGTATATATTATTATTAGAATTTTCAGCTTATTTAATCAGTTGGTAATAATATTTAGAGTAGTGCTTATTACATAGGCAATGTTAACACCTTAAACCATCCTATATAGCTTAAAAGCTAATACACTTCTTATGACTCTTTTAGATTTTATTAAGCTGTATATTATAATATTTCCTCTGAGGGTGAATTCAGAGGTATTATTATCCTTCCTTTCATTACCTAGGATAATTACATAGCCTAGTTAAGAGCTAAGGTCTTTATTATTTGCAAAAAAACCATTAATAAAAACATAAAGAGCGGCGTTTTCTAGCAAGAGAGATATATATTAAAGTCTATAGTCTTGATTATTAATTTGCTATTAAAGTCTTTTATTAAGCCTTAAAACATTATTAGATCCTAGATGTTAGACTTAGGCAGTAACGGAAAGATCGTAAGATGCTTTAGGTTAACATATCAGAGCAATGTATGCTCCTTATGCTTACTGTTTAACATATTTCGCTTAGTCGGTCGGGTTATTAACTTATAATAGCTTTCTTCCTTATTCCTTTTATTATAAAAAGAAGGTGTTATTATTAACTTCGCTTAAAATGCAACCATTAAACATTAACGGTATTAAAATTGTTAACCTCTCTTTTAGCTTTGCAAGGAATTTGGCGTTTTTTAACCCAACCTCTTTATAATTGAAAAACTTAGTATTGCTAAGTCCTAAGGTATTATTAGTCTGTATTCTAATTGTCGGAATCGCTCGTATGGATGATGGAAGGGATACGCCGCATTGACCAGGAATTGTGGGTTGCACACAGAATGCACGCACCCTGATTGGCTGGATTACAGGTCATGTGACCTGGGGCCGTACCGTGGCTATAACACCACACCTCCGCATTATAGCCTGCTTCTTCCCCTCTTTTAAAGATATAGATGAATTGAATATTAAACCCCCCCCCTTACATTTGTACTGCAGTATACTTGTAACCTAAGCGCTACTAACACTGATTAGTAGTTGCTAATAACCATAGATTCGTTAGGTTATACCTAAAAGAGACTTGTCTAAACGCTTTTACTCACGTAACTACAAGAAATTCTAATGTTATGCTAACCAAAGGATTATTTCTTTAAATTATTAACTATTAAATTATTTATAATTATAAGAAGACTTAACTCTTATAGATCTTCTCCCTTATTATTAACTGTTACTTATCTATAATTAAAACCAGATCTTTACTGTTATTCACGGAGAACCAATGCCAACCGCTTTAATCAGTACTAAACACAAAGCCTAAAACACTAAAATGTCTTTAAGCTAAGGAAAAATAGATGATTTTAATAAATAACTCTAAAAGGATGTCTATAGAAGAGAACTTCTAAAGAGCACTCTACCCTAAAAACTTTATAAGCACTGTCTAATTTTATCCTTTAATTAGACTAAGTTAGTTAATAATATTAATATTAATACAGCTACTGAACAATAGATTAATAACCGTATTATATATATGATTAACTACTATATTCTTAATAAAGGAAAAGGGCGTAATCTCCTTATTAACTTCTAGCAAGATTATGAAAATTAGACAAAGGATACTTTTAATAAAATTAATAACAACCTTAAGTATACCCTTTGTGATTACCTTAATAATAATGGTGTTAAAACAGCTAGAGGATTAAGATTAAATGTCTCTAAAGATCTTATTAATATCTTAAACATTGACCCTAACACGGAATATAAACCTTTGCTAGAAAAAGCAACTAGGAAAGGAGAAGAGATTTAATGACTTAAACTTTTTAATAATAAGAACTCTGACAATAAAGATTTTTATTCAACTAAAGACTCTCCCCTAGAACTACAAACCCTAACCAGAACACTTTCTGATAGCAATTAAAAAGCCCTTAATACTCTTAAGAGACTTTACTAGAAAGAAGAATAATATTCTAGAGAAGTATATAACTTTATTAATAAGAAGTTACTACATTTTAAAGAGAAATGTTCTTAAGCAGGAGTTTCCCCCTTACTTTACCTAAAAGCCTTCCTTATTATACTTTAAGGTAAAGCCTACACATACTTCCTTAAATACTTTAAAGTAAAGATAATCCTATTTAAGGAGATGACTTAGAATATCAGGAATCACTTTAAAACACCTGAGAATAAGAGCTTCTATAAAACACAATTTGCTAATCTATGCCTTCGCTATATTATTATAGAACATTTAATAAAGAATAAGTCAGAATGCTTAGAAATTCTTCTTAACTGACTTATAAAGATATTTAATAGCCTTTATAACCCTCTTAAACAAGATACAATTCTTCTTTATTAAGTATAATAAGTAATAGAAAATAATAACGATTTTTACAATACTAAATTCAGGAATGTGCTAACCTTTAAAGGATTTGTTAGTGATCTTTGAAATTACCTCTTAGCAATGGACATACTACTAACCTCTATAAGTCAGTTACTAATAACTACTAATAACAATTTAACTGCCCTTATCGCCTGGTTTACAGACTAAAACACTAACATAGTAATGTTTACAGACCGACGCTATTTATAAGCTATATATTGTAAAAAACCTCAAGCCAGAGCGAGCTTAAAGAAAT
Source organism: Aciculosporium take MAFF-241224 (assembly GCA_000222935.2). Lineage (NCBI taxonomy): Eukaryota > Fungi > Ascomycota > Sordariomycetes > Hypocreales > Clavicipitaceae > Aciculosporium > Aciculosporium take. The sequence goes on along the minus strand of AFQZ01000578.1, from coordinate 15,830 downwards.
GCTTTATCTGCTATAAAGAAGGATGCTAGTTAACTAACCATCCTACCTCTAAGCAGAAGAAAGCAAAAGCAACTTAGTGGAATAACAGAAAACACCAAAAACCACCCTCTAAACGCTAATACTATGCATTCCTACAGGCCTATAAAGGCGAAATAGCCTAACTTACTGCTACTAATAATAGCAGTGAGGATGAACACAAAAAAGCCGCTTAGAACGCTGCTTTCCTTACTACTAATAAAAAAGAGGAACCAGATAATAAAGAGGCTTGTAATACTCTCTCCTTTATAGCATTCTTTATGTAAGCACTAAATCCCCCACTCTTTTCCTAATTAACTGTAAACTTCTTACAGGATAATGCTTTTAAATATGCCTTATTTCTTAAAGACCTCTATAACTACAATACTAATGAACAACCTTAATAATACATATATCTTATAAATACAAGATATACAGCAGATACATTTTATAGTATACTCCTGGATACAAGAGCATTAGGAATTTCAACTGCTGGCCAAGGCTAAGTTAACGCTCTAATAAAAATCATAAAGAACCTTACAATTAAGCATTTCTCTAACTAAAGGACTATTACCTTTAGAGCCAGTACTGCGACTTTAACTAGTATTTTAAAGCTTCTGACGATTTTTAGCATAATACCTTTCTATATGCTTAATAGTGCTATACTGTTTTTATATTCTATTACAGACATAGATAAAATAGGTGTTAAACTTAACAATCTTAAGAATCTTCTAATTTAAGGAGATAAAAAGGTACCCATTATTAGGAAATAAGAATATCCTTAGTAGACAGCCAGTTCTTAAGAACCTGCTATCTTTATGCTTTCTAAAGCCAAAATCTGTCAACTTTATTGCCGATTTAGTCATCCGTTAATCAACCGATTAAATAACCTTCTTGCCAGGGCTAGGGAAGAATTTAATAAGGCTAATATAGGGAAAATCACACATGCTTGCCATTAATACCAGATAAACGCGAAAGCTCTAAGTAGATTTAAATTCACTCTTAAAGACAATATTAAATTTAACTACAAGGTCCTTATTAATATTATGCAAATTGACAAGAAGCCGGTCCTATACGTTATAGATTTAGCAACATTATTTCAAGCTGCCTGCTTTCTTACACCTTAATAACAGAAAGCTTAAGATATCTGGAATGCCCTTAAAGAGTGCTGGATTAACACATATCTTAGACCCCTAGACTGGATAGTCTATAATGCCAGAAGAAACTTCGCTTCTAGCGAATTTAGGCATTTAGCTCGACTATTGTTAATTAATATTAACAAAGTCCCTGTTAAGGCTTACAATAGTATCAGAAAACTTAAGCGATATTATGCCCCTCTTCGCAGAGCATATAATATTATTAAGACTAAAGCTGACGGTCTTCTCTTGAAAAAGCAAATACTTTAAATAGCTGTTAAAGTAGTTAATAACTCTGCTGGTCTAAATAGTCTTGTTCCTACCCTTTTAGTCTTTAGAACCTATCTAAGGATAATAAATAATTCCCCCCTAAGCTTTATAGTTGCCTAAAGAGCTAAGATACTTTAAAAAGCAATAGATAAAGCAAGATATAGTCTTATGAGATGCTAAGTCTATAATGCTCTTAATACCCGTAACAGCCTAATAACCCTACTTATATATACTCTTCCTTTAAATTCTAATATATGAGTTTATTATAAAAAAGGCGGATGGACTGGCCTTTATAAGCTTTTCTTAATAGAAGGAGAGACTTATATTATTAAGATACCTTATAGCCCTATGAAGTTTCAGTCTATGGTTATTAAACCATATATAACCTTGCTAGAGGTGGAATCTTCTTATAAGGAAGACCCGGTTTATGAGGAAGACCTGGTTTAAGGTGACGAAAATTATAAAAACCCCCTTAATAACCTAATAACTCTACTACAAAGAGGACGTAGAAGACCCTGGAAACACCCTTAAGTAAAGGCTTTTCTTACTAAGAAAGAAAAGGCTGATTTTTAACTTGTAATTAACCTCTATGCGCAAGGAAAAATTAATACACCTAGAGAACCTTTTAAACTCTCTGATAAAGCAGAGATTAATGCTTTGCTAGTAAGGAATATATTTGAATTTATAAAATTCAACCTGCAAAGGCATGGAGGCAAAAGACTCTTTAGCTTGCGGATGGTAAGAGAAGTTAAAGGTAAGGCAACTAACTCCCTGTATAAAAAGTTACGATATGTTATTCAAGGCCATAGCGACCGTGGGAAAGAGGTTATTTTTATATAGTCCCTAATAATTTAAAGAGCTAGTTAAAGGCTTATTATTACCCTTACTCCCTTATTAAAAAAGAAAGGCATTATGGTTTAGCTAAGGGATATTACCTAAGCATATATACAGTTATAGACAAAGCTTAATTGCACAATTCTTGCAAAGCTTCCAGCATAAATTGCACACCTTTACCCGCCAGACGTTATTATAGTTATAATTAAGCCGCTATACGGAATAGCAGAGGCTGGCACACATTAGTGGTCGACGTATTTTAATTATTATTATCAGAGACTACAGATAATAACCTCTATATATAACCCTTATTTTCTTATTTCTTCTAGTAAAAGCTTATGTTTTAGAATCATTAGAATGTAAACTGATAATACCTTAGGACTTAGCAATACTAAGTTTTTTGATTATAAAGAGGTTAAGTTGAAAAACGCTAAATTCCTTATGAAGCTAAAAGAGAGGTTAATGATTTTAACACTGTTAATGTTTAATGGTTGCATTTTAAGCAAAGTTAATAATAACACCTTCTTTTTATAATAAAAAGAATAAGAAAGGAAGCTATTATAAGTTAATAACCTAACCGACCGAACGAAATATGTCGAACAGCGAGCATAAGGAGCGTACATTGCTCTGATATGTCAACCTAAAGCATCTTATAATCTTTCCATTACTGCCTAAGTCTAACATCCAGGATCTAACGATGTTTTAAGGCTTAATAAAAGACTTTAATAGCAAATTGATAATTAAGACTATAGACTTTGATATATATCTCTCTTGCTAGAAAACGCCGCTCTTTATGTCTTTATTAATAGTTCTTTTGCAAATAATAAAGACCTTAGCTCTTAACTAGGCTATGTAATCATCCTAGGCAATAAAAGGAAGGATAATAATACCTCTAAATTCACCCTTAGAGGAAATATCGTGATATACAGCTTAATAAAATCGAAAAGAGTTATAAGAAGTATATTAGCTTCCGAGCTATATGGGATGGTTTAAGGTATTAATATTACCTATGTAATAAGCACTACTCTGAATATTATCACTAACTGATTAAACAAGCCGAAAATTCTAACAATAATATGCACTAACTCTTTCTTACTATATGAATATATTATTAAGCTAGGGATAACAAAGGAAAAGAGGCTAATAATTAATATTATAGCTTTATAGCAGTTATATAAGAGGAGGGAAGTGGCTAAGATATACTGGATTAATAATAATAATAATCCTGCAGATGTGATAATAAAAGCTTTACTGAATAAAGCTCTTAAGACCTTTATGACAAAGAATGAAGCCTGAATCCGTGTGGAAGGATGGGTTAAAAGACCTGTTATAAGAATTGCCGTAAGAGCCGCCGCCGGAGCTGCTAAAGAATGAAAAAGTCCTAATTCCTTACTAAATCTAATGACAAATTAAGCGCCCGATAAAGAGCTTAAATTCGATGAATTTGAACGCGATTATAAGCGCCTAATTTGGTAGGATTGAACGCGGGAATTACACTCTTTGGCCCCCCCCCCCCTACAACACTCTTTGCCTTCACAACCATTCGGCCTAGACCAATAAAAGTCATTTATTTAAAGGATGTTTTTCGCTTTATTACTTGTTTATTAATATCTAATTATTTAGGGCGTTTTATGCATTTTTTAGAGCGATTCCTCTTCTTCTTTAATAGAGAGAGAATTTGCAAGTATTGGAATCGCTTATATGGATAATAAAAGGGATATACTGCATTAACCAGGAATTATAGGTTGTACACAGAATGCATGCACCCTGATTAGCTGGATTACAGGTTATGTAACCTGGGGCCGTACCATGGCCACAACACCACACCTCTGCATTATAGCCTGCTTCTTCCCCTCTTTTAGAGACATAGATGAATTGAATATTGAATCCCCCCCCTTACATTTGTGCTGCAGCATACTTGTAACCTGAGCGCTACTAACACTAATAATTCTAAAACACAAGCTTTTGCTAGAAGAAATAAGAAGATAAGGGTTATATATAAAGGTTATTATCTGTAGTCTCTAATAATAATAATTAAAATATGTCGACTACTAATGTATACCAGCCTCTGCTATTCCGTATAGTGGCTTAATTACGACCATAATGACGTCTGGCGGGTAAAGGTGTGTAATTTATACTAGAAGCTTTGCAAGAATTATGCGATTAAGCTTCGTCTGTAACTACATATATACTTAGGTAATATCCCTTAGCTAAACCATAATGCCTTCCTTTTTTAATAAAGAAGCAAGGGTAACAATAAGCCTTTGACTAGCTCTCTGAATTATTAGGGACTGCATAAGAATAACCTCTTTCCCATGGTCGCTATAGCCTTGGATAACATATTGTGACTTTTTATACAGGGAGTTAGTTGCCTTACCTTTAACTTCTCTTACTATCTGCGAGCTAAAGAGTCTTTTGCCTCTATGCCTTTGCAGGTTGAATTTTATAAATTTAAATATATTCCTTACTAGCAAAGTATTAATCTCTGCTTTATTAGAGAGTTTAAAAGGTTCTCTAGGTATATTGATTTTTCCTTGCGCACAGAGGTTAATTATAAGTTAAAAATCGGCCTTTTCTTTCTTAGTAAGAAAAGCCTCTGCTTAAGGGTGTTTCCAGGGTCTTCCACGTCCTCTTTATAGTAGAGTTATTAGGTTATTAAGGGGGTTTTCATGATTTTCATTACCTTAAACCAGGTCTTCCTTGTAAACCAGGTTTTTCTTATAAGAAGATTCTACTTCTAGCAAGGTTATATACGGTTTAATAACTATAGACTAAAACTTTATAGGGCTATAAGGCATCTTAATAATACAAGTCTCTCCTTCTATTAAAAGAAGCTTATAGGGGCCAGTCTATCTGCCTTTTTCGTAATAAACTTATATATTAGAATTTAAAGAAAGAGTGTATATAGGTAGGGTTATTAGGCTGTTATAGGTATTAAGAGCATTATGGACTTAGCGTCTTATAAGACTATATCTTACTTTATCTATTGCTTTTTAAAGTATCTTAGCTCTTTAAGCAACCATAAAGCTTAGGGGGGAATTATTTGTTATCCCTAGATAGGTTCTAAAGACTAAAAGGGTAGGAATAAGACCATTTAGACCGGCAGAGTTATTAACTGCTTTAATAGCCATTTAAAGTATCTGCTCTTTTAAGAGAAGACCGTTAGCTTTGGTCTTAATAATATTATATGCTCTGCAAAGAGGGGCATGATATTGCTTAAGTTTTCTGATACTATTGTGAGCCTTAACAGGGACTTTATTAATATTAATTGATAATAGTTAAGCTAAATGCCTGAATTTGCTAGAAGCGAAGTTTCTTCTGGCATTGTGGACTATCTAGTCTGGGGGTCTAAGATATATATTAATTTAGCACTCTTTAAGGGCATTCCAGATATCTTAAGCTTTCTGTTATTAAGGTATAAGAAAGCGGGCAGCTTAAAATGATATTGCTAAATTTATAACGTATAGGACCGGCTTCTTATTAATTTACATAATATTAACAAGGACCTTGTAGTTAAATTCAATATTATCTTTAAGAGTGAATTTAAATCTACTTAAAGCTTTTGCGTTTATCTGGTATTAATGGCAAGTATATATGATTTTCCCTATATTAGCCTTATTAAATTCTTTACCAGCCCTGGCAAGAAGGTTATTTAATCGGTTGATTAACGGATAACCAAATCGGCAATAAAGTTGACGGATTTTGGCTTTAAAAAGCATAAAGATGGCAGGTTCTTAAGAACTGGCTGTCTACTAAGAATATCCCTATTTCCTAATAATAGGTACCTTTTTGTCTCCTTAGATTAGAAGATTCTTAAGATTGTTAAGTTTAACACCTATTCTATCTATATCTGTAATAAAATATAAAAACAGTATAGCATTATTAAGTATATAAAAAGGTATTATGCTAAAAATCATTAGAAGCTTTAAAATACCAGTTAAAGTCGCAGTACTGGCTCTAAAGGTAATAGTCCTTTAGTTAGAGGAATGCTTAATTATAAGGTTCTTTATGATTTTTATTAGAGCGTTAACTTAGCCTTAGCTAGCAGTTAAAATTCCTAATGCTCTTATATCCAGGAGTATACTATAAAATGTATCTGCTGTATATCTTGTATCCATAAGATACACGTGTTATTAAGGTTGTTTATTGGTATTGTGGTCATAGGGGTTTTTAAGAAATAAGGCATGTTTAAAAGCATTATCCTGCAAGAAGTTCACGGTTAATTAGGAAAAGAGTAGGGGATTTAGTGCTTGTATAAAGAATGCTATAAAGGAAAGAGTATTACAAGCCTCTTTATTATCTAGTTCCTCTTTTTTATTAGTAGTAAGGAAAGCAGTGTTCTAAGCGGCTTTTTTATGTTTGTCCTCACTACTATTATTAGTAGCAGTAAGTTGGGCTATTTCGCCTTTATAGGCCTATAGAAATGCATAGTATTGGCGTTCAGAGGGTGGTTTTTGGTGTTTTCTGTTATTCCACTAAGTTGCTTTTGCTTTCTTCTGCTTAGAGGCAGGATAGTTAGTTAACTAGCATCTTTGTAGTAGATAAAGCATTTCTTTAAGCTTGCTCTGGCTTAAGGTTTTTTATAATATATAGCTTGTAAATAGCGTCAGTCTATAAACATTGCTATATTAGTATTTTAGTCTGTAGACTAGGCAATAAGGGCAGTTAAATTATTATTAGTAGTTGTTAGTAACTAACTTATAGAGGTTAGTGGTATGTCCATTACTAAGAGGCAATTTCAAAGATCACTAACAAATCCTTTAAAGGTTGGCATATTCTTAAATTTAGTATTATAGAAATTGTTGTCATTTTCTATTGCTTATTATACTTAATAAAGAAGAATTATATCTTGTTTAAGAGGGTTATAAAGGCCATTAAATATCTTCGTAAGTTAGTTAAGAAGAATTTCTAAGCATTCTAACTTATTCTTTATTAGATGTTTTATAATAATATAGCAAAGGCATAGATTAGCAAATTATGTTTTATAAAAGCTCTTATTCTTAGGTATTTTAAAGTAATTCCTAATGTTCTGAGTTATCTCCTTAAATAGGATTATCTTTACTCTAAAGTATTTAAAGAAGTATATATAGGCTTTACCTTAAAGTATAATAAGGAAGGCTTTTAGGTAAAGTAAGGGGGAAACTCCTGCTTAAGAACATTTCTCTTTAAAATATAGTAACTTTTTGTTAATAAAGTTATATACTTCTCTAGAATATTATTTTTCTTTCTAGTAAAGTCTCTTAAGAGTATTAAGGGCTTTTTAATTACTGTTAGAAAGTGTTCTAGTTAGGGATTATGGTTCTAGGGGAGGGTCTTTAGTTAAATGAAAATCTTTATTATTAGAGTTCTTGTTATTAGAAAGTTTAAGTTATTAAATCTCTTCTCCTTTCCTAGTTGCTTTTTCTGGTAAAGGTTTGTATTCTGTGTTAGGGTTAATATTTAAGATATTAATAAGATCTTTAGAGACATTTAATCTCAATCCTCTAGCTGTTTCAACACTATTGTCATTAAGGTAATCACAAAGGGTATACTTAAGGTTGTTGTTAATTTTATTAAAAGTATTCTTTATCTAATTTTCATAATCTTACTAGAAGTTAATAAGGAGATTACGCCCTTTTCCTTTATTAAAAATGTAGTAGTTAATCGTATATATAATACGGTCATTAATCTGTTGTTTAGTAGCTATATGTGATGGATTCGAGCTTTAGGCTCGGATCTTTACAATCAGAAGAATGACCACATTACAGAAGCCAGACTTTACAAGCTATATAAGCAATATGAGTTAGGCGCGCATACTAACATACTCTAATTTAGCCTCTTAACTCAAGCTTTATACTAACAAATCAGACCCTATATATATTTAGGTCTATCATACTCTGGCCTCTTTACTTAGGCTATATAATAATAGAGAGGATAAGCTATAAAGGCAGGAGTTCTAAAAGGATTGCAGATCTTTTCCTTCTTTTCTTTCCTAAGAAGATTATTTTTATTTATAGTTACTAATACTGCAGTTACATATTAGCTAGACTATAATATATAATCTTTTTCCTTTTATCTTTATTTAAGAAACCATTACAGGTTTTACAGAGAGATAATATTTAATATAAATAAAACACAACAGGGCATAATGCGGCCTGATATAGCAGGCGATTCGGCAGGGATAGACGCCATACAGGAATTAATAAGGCTTTAATATATTATAGCCATACATAAGCAGATAAACCAGGACACTGCTAACCAAGTTACAATACTATTTAAGCAGCTTAGGATTACAACTGCTTTAGCCACACCCTCTACTTAGGGTGCGGGCGCCTTAGGTGTAGGCGGATAACAGAGAGATCCTTTAATAGAGAAAAAACCTAAGAGGAAGCCCCTTAATATAAGTAACCTGTATGATAGGAATTAAATTGAATACCAGGCATAGCACAACCTCTTAGCTTACAAACTACAAGCTAATAGTAACTTTATTAGGAGCGCTTAGGATAAATAGTGTTTTATATACCAATATCTATCGGCTAAGGTCAGGGCCTGGGTCGCTCCTTTCTTTAAGGCTGGAGAAACCCTTAGTTACTCCTTAGATGATTTTTTAGAATATCTTAACTCCTTATTTATAGACCCTTATTAATAGGAACGCGCTGTCACTAAACTTGATTAAGTGGAACAACGCTCAGGCGAAAAATTTAATGATTTTTTTGTCCGTTTTGAACAAAAAAATGCGCGATTGCTGTGTAGGGCGGGATATTCCCCATACTGATTACAAACAGGCGGTGGCAAGACTTTAGGGTATTGCTCTTAATATTAAGTCTTATAACCTAAAAGAATAATTAAAAACTAAATACAGAGGACAAACTGGATTCCCTTTAGGTACATCTTATAAAAAGGACAGGGATATGTAGATAATAAGAGTAAACATCACGTCTTCCATAGGGCACTAAAACGCAGGCAAAACCCGTGCTAAGTAGGTATTAGCGGAAACAATACAGGCTTGCAGAGATAATAACCAATGCCTACGTTATAGTACTACTAGTTACTAGGCAAAGGCTTGCTACCTCCTTCTGGCGTATTATCCGGATTCTAACATTTATGTTATAAAGATAATAAGCGCCTAAGCGGAATCCAAAGTAGGAGAGGAATTAGAAAAAGACAGCCCCTAAGCTTAAGGCTTAGCAAGGGAGAAGAAAAAGGCAGAAAGCTGTCTTACTAAATACTACCCACAGGCAAAGGCACTTATGAATAGATAGAGAAAAATATAAACTTAACTCCCTTTTTAATACTAGTTTTGTTTAATAAGAAAGCCTTTACTAATGCACAAGTAGATAATGGTTATAATAGTTATACTACTGTAAGCAAATCCTTTGCACAACACATAGGATTTCCTATAATTAATTTAGCCTAACTATAACAAATACAAACAGCCATGTCTATTAAAAAACAGGGCCAAGAGGGTTTCCATTAGGGTCCTACGAAGATATCCAGGTTTACCCGATTTATAGCCAACGTGGATGGATAGAGTTTTCCAGTTTCTACATATATAATACTAGGACTTACCTATTTATACATCTTAGAGACCCCTTAGTTAAAACAATATAATATTAAAATTCACGCCACACAGGAATCTTTTATAGTCCGTTCTTTAAGAAATCTTTAGGTTTAGGCAATAACTATAAGGAAAACTAATAATCTAATAACAGAAATATTAGGCTCTGTTTATAAGGGAATAGCACAATAAGTAGTAGTAAAGAAACAAACGGATATACAGTTCTTAGCTACTAGCTTACGGAATATAACCTCTATACTAATAGTTACACCCATAGCAGATCCTACTTAGGCCCTAATAGACTGCTTACCTAAGGAGCTCTAGGATTTCCTAGCCTTATTTAATAAAGAAAAGGCGAATATATTGCCGCCACACTGGGGGACCGCAGACTATTACATTTAGCTGTAGAAAAACCCTAATAGGACAGAGCTAGAGCTCCTTTAGGCCCTCTTATATAATATGCCTTAGGAACAGCTTCTAGAAATTTAGAAATAAATTGTAAACCTTTAGAATAAAGGTTGGATCTGGGCTAGCTCTTCCTTAGCTAGAGCTTTAGTCCTGTTAGTTAAGAAAGCTAGGGGGGGTTAGTGGTTTTATATTAACTATTAAGCACTAAACAAAGTCACGGTCTAGGATAAATATCCTCTCCCCTTAATTAAAGAAACGCTTTACTCCTTAGCTAGGGTAAGATATTTTACTAAACTTAATGTCCGTATAGCTTTTTATAAACTATAGGTTGCATAGGGGAACGAAGGCCTAACTGCGTTTTAGACCAGGTTTGGATTATTTAAGTGGCTGGTTTGCCTATTTAGTTTAGCCAGGGCGCCCGCTACTTTTTAGCGTTATATTAATAATGCGTTAGGGGATATATTAGGAGATTATATAATAGCTTACTTAGATAATATCCTTATCTATTCCGGAGGTTTAAAGAAGGATTATATAGAAAAAGTATAAGAAGTTTTACGCCGGTTAGAACAAGCCGGGCTGTACTTAGACATTAATAAGTGTGCGTTTATGGTCTAGGAAGTAAAATACTTAGGATTTATTATAAAAGCAGGAAAAGCTATCTGTCCTAACCTAGAGAAGATTATGGCTATTTAGGACTAGGAGTTACCCCGATTAGTACACAGAGTAAGGAGTTTCCTAGGCTTTGCAAATTTTTATTAGGAATTTATTAATAATTTCTCAGACCTGGCAGGGCCCCTTACCGACCTTACTAAGAAGGCAGTTAGGTTCCATTGGACTCCTGAATGCAAGAAGGCATTCTAGGCGCTTAAGACAGCTTTTATATTATCCTTAATTCTTATGTAATAGGACCCTGACTTAGAGACGCAAGTAGAAGCTAATTCTTCTAATAAAGCAATAAGCAAATGCCTTTTATAATATAATCTAAAGGGTGTATGGCGGCCTATTGTATATTACTTAGCACGACTTACAGTAGTGTAACAGAACTATATAATTTATAACAAGGAGCTCTATAGCATTATTTCTTGTCTTAAGGCATAGTTAGTAGAACTATAAAGTGTGGCCCAACTGTTTACAATTCTTACTAACTATAAAAATCTGGAATATTTTACAGCTCCTTAAGAGATATTAGAAAGGCAGGTAAGATGGGCTAAAACATTATCTCTTTTTAATTTTTACCTCTAATATTATCCAGGTATACAGGCAGGTAGGCCAGATGCTCTCTCTTAATAGGAGTAAGATTAAGGTTAGGGGAGCCGTCCTATAGGGTGTATTATATGTCCGGTCTAAAGCCTAAATACGGGCAACACATCCCTAGTAGGAGTGTAAATAACAGCCGAGCTGGAGGAGGATAGCGACCAGGATAATAACAATCCGGATGAAACAATCACATAAGACGTTGTCAGCACAGATTTAGTAGGGCCATTACCATAAGGTTCTAACCTCTTTTAGGATAAATACCTTTAGGATCTATGGAATTAGGGAGTTACTATAAATAGCTTATATAGCATAAAATTAGTAGTAGTTCAGGCAGTAGAGCGGAAATTTCCTGCCTCTATAGGGACTAAATCTTAGATAGCAGATTATACATTAAACGCCTAAGGAGCACTATAATTCCAGGGGCAGCTCTGGATTCCTTAATATAAGCCTCTTATTACATTGCTTATATAACGGGTTCACGACTTGCCTATGTTAGGTTACCTAGGGAGGAATACTACTTTCCAGGCATTATAAAGAGACTATTACTAGGATAGGATATTAAAAGATATAGTATAGTTTATATAGAATTACTACTGTTATAGTAGGAGAAAGAGTTAATAACTTTAACAGGGGCTTTTAAAACCTATACCGGTAGCAGACCATTACTAGTTATAGATATTAGTGGATTTTATAACTAATCTCCCTGTATATAATAAGGAGTCACTACACTACCTAATAGTTATTACAGATCGCCTCTCTAAGTATGTATAGTTGGAGGTAATAACGAGTATAGCAGCCGAGGCATGCGTAGAACGCTTTAAACACTACTAGTAGCAATTTTATAGGTTTCCCTATTAGATTATTTCTAACCGCAGATCGGATTAGCTTAGCCGTTTTTAGACCATGCTTTGTAAGAAGGTAGGTATAGAACAGCTGTTATTTATATTATATTACCCTTAGATAGACAGCGGAACAGAACAAGTAAACTAAGAGATATAGGCAGTCCTCTAAGTAGTTGTTGCCTTTTCATAATATAATTAGGCTGATTATCTCCCGGCTTGCTAAATAGCGCTTAATAACCGAATGTCTATAGTAACCAGGCTAAGCGCAAACCAGGCGCTAAAGGGGTTTAATATTAAGCTAATTTAATAAGTATTGGATATAACCAAGAGTCTAACTTTACCTAAAGGGAGGGCTGCACTATTCCTAGAATATCTCTAAGAGGGAACGACACTAGCCCAGGCAGCAATTGACTTTATATAATAATAATAACAGAATGCAGCAAATGCTTCCTAATAACCAGCAGAACGATACCAGGCAGGAGACTTTGTGTAGTTAAATCTATGCTATATTAAGACTAATTGCCCTAGCCGGAAACTTAACTAGGTTAAGGCAAAATATTAGGTTTTAAATATGCTAACACTACTTACTATCTGACTTAACGTCCCACAGGGTATATACCCTGTCTTTCATATAGACTTAATAAAGAGGGCCACATCTGACCCGCTTCTATTACAACTACTAGCGGATTCTAAACTAGGGCTAACACTCTTATTGCATAAAGACAATTCAGAGTTAGCAGAATATAAAGTAAAAGAGATATTAGCAGTAAGAAACGCATAAGGTCGTGGAAACTAACGGGATATACTAGTTAAATAGGTTAGGTATACCTAGCTAATATAGGAGCCCCTAGAAAGTTTCCTAAAGACAGTAGCACTAAAGAGATTTAAAGCATAATAGAGTAACATATATAGCTATAACGGGCCCGAACGGAGGGCGAACTAGATTTAATCTACAAAATTCTACAAAAAATAGACCAAGTCCGAACCTATACAAATAAAAAAAAAAAAAAAAAAAAAAAAAAAAAAACGGTAAAAATAGCAGCTATTACTGCTTCTTTCGCTCTTTAGCCTCCTTATGGAGGCGCTTTTGCTTTGCTTTTTACGCTACTTAGGCGCGATTCTCCTCCTGATCGGCCTCCTGGTTAGTATTAGTTATAGTATTATTAATACCCCTATAGGAGCTATCTCTAGAGGGAGGAAGGGGGGTTAAGGGAGGATTAAAGGAATAAAGGGAATAGGAAGTCTTAATAAAACTCTTATCTCTAGAGGAAAGCTAGGGAGGGGTGGTCCTAAGGGCAGACTGCTTAAATAAGGAAGGGGGATAGTTAGTAAGAGCCCTGGCATGTTTTAGGAGGCATTTGCTAGCTGCAGTGCTCTTTATAAGAGTGCCTTAAAGTTAGCGCATTTTAACCGACAGATTGGCAGCCTATAGCATATTTATTATTACTATAAGGGCAACAGGCATAACAGGGGGACTAGAGGAGACAGCAGGGGGGAGGCTTAGGGCAGCAACAGCAGCAGGGGCGGCAGCACAGGCAGCTCTAAGAGCGTCCTTAAAATAACGCCTAGCGTAAACAAATTCAGCTGTGAGAATAGCCCGGGTGGCCTTACGCCCTAGTACTGCGGGCACAGCCGGGACTTCAATCGCGCGCCTAGTAGCAGTAAGTTGGTATATATCCTTAATAGTCCGCTGTAACTTAGGGTTTACTAACAAGAGCTCCCTTTTCTAGAGATAACTCCTGCGACTTACTTAACAAGCGTAGCAGGCACGGCTGCAAGGGTTAGGGAGGCATTTAGCCTCCCCGCGGATATAAAGGTTGTTTACATAATAAATGCAGAACACCTTATATTCAACGGCACCGGCAGCATCCTCGTTGTCTAAGTCACCTATTACAACAAGACTACTATATACGTGGTTTAGGGGGGGTAGCAGGGGAGCTCCTACTGCAGCGGATATGCTTCTTATATTAAAACTATTAGCAACCAGACACTATAAATTATACTAGGGAAATTCAACTTATATGCAGACAGGTATAATATTATAAGAAATAAGAAAACATTTTACAAGAAAGAGAAATAACTATATTCCTAAAATAAGCATAAACAGGAGAGTTAATAAGAGTAAGACAGTTAATAAAGAAGGGATAATAAAAGATAACACAAAAGAATCCAAGGACTAAGTTTATATTATTATACAGACGTTAAAAATACAGGGGGCTGGCGACCCACATCCGGTTAGTAAGACAACCGGTTAAAGGTGGGTTACATGTTAAACTAGCGTCTATATATACCTAGGGGAGCTTAAGGAAAAATACAACAGAAAGGGGGGCCTATATTTTGTTACTATTACGGCGTTTTAGCAGCAAGAAGGGGGCTATGTGATGGATTCGAGCTTTAGGCTCGGATCTTTATAATTAGAAGAATGACCATATTATAGAAGCCAGACTTTACGAGCTATATAAGCAATACGAGTTAGGCGCGTATACTAATATACTCTAATTTAGCCTCTTAACTCAAGCTTTATGCTAATGAATCAGACCCTATATGTATTTAGGTTTATCATACTCTGGCCTCTTTACTTAGGCTATATAATAGTAAAGGGGATAAGCTATAAAGGCAGGAGTTCTAGAAGGATTACAGATCTTTTCCTTCTCTTCTTTCCTAAGAAGATTATTCTTATTCATAGTCACTAATACTGCAGTTGCACATTAGCTAGACCATAACACTATATTAACATTAATATTATTAACTAACTTAGTCCAATTAAAGGATAGAATTAAACAGTGCTTATAAAGTTTTCAGGGTAGGGTGCTCTTTAGAAGTTCTCTTCTATAGACATCCTTTTAGAGTTATTTATTAAAATTATCTATTTTTCCTTAGCTTAAAGATATTTTAGTATTTTAGGCTTTATGTTTAGTACTAATTAAAGCGGTTAGCGTTAGTTCTCTGTGAATAACAGTAAAGATCTGGTTTTAATTATAGATAAGTAACAGTTAATAATAAGGGAGAAGATCTATAAGAATTAAGTCTTCTTATAATTATAGACGATTTAATAGTTAATAATTTAAAGAAATAATCCTTTAGTTAGCATAACATTAGAATTTCTTGCAGTTATATAAGTAAAAGCATTCAGATAAGTCTCTTCTAGGTATAACCTACCAAATCTGTAGTTATTAGCAACTACTAATCAGTGTTAGTAGCGCTTAGGTTATAAGTATACTATAGCATAAATATAGGGGGGGGGGGGTTTAATATTTAATTCATCTATATCTTTAAAAGAGGGGAAGAAGCAGGCTATAATGCGGAGGTATAGTGTTGTAGCCACGGTATAGCCCCAGGTTATATGACCTGTAATCCAGCCAATCAGGGTGCGTACATTCTGTGTGCAACCCATAATTCCTAGTTAATGCGGCGTATCCCTTCCATCATCCATACGAGCGATTCCGACAACTACTAAAGCAGAATCTAGTATCTAGCAAAGAATCTGCAGAAAGCAATAAGTTAGTTTACTATAAGTCTTTTACCTATATT
>AFQZ01000579.1:0-31312 GCA_000222935.2 Aciculosporium take MAFF-241224 | reverse complement strand
GGCACCACCTAGGAAGAAATGTAATATTAAGGAGAGAATCCCGGAGTAATAGTAGTGTAGGAAAAACTAAAGAATAAAATAAAATCACTAAAGGAGTTAATAATAAAAGTTATTCTAGAGGCAGAAATAACAGAAGTATAGGCTTCTATCAGGACCTTTATGTAAGTTACTATAGATACAGGAGGGGAGATAGCCTAAGCAAAGACTGGCACAGGAGATCTATAGGCATTAATTATAGAAGCGGTTAATAGCAAAGTTAAAACCATGGTTAAGAAGGCGGTTAAGAAGGTAATAAAGGCCGTTCCTAGGACTGGATTAACGGTTAGGGGGACTTAGGCAACTGTTACAGCTCGCGGAGTCACAAGGCAGAATATAACGATACCTTTAGCCCGAACGGAGGGTATGGCGATACCGGCCCGCCATTACCGGGAAGCAATAGTAAAGGGAAACACCATTAGCAAGGCAGTTAGGAACAGATTACCAGGAGAGATTGTGAAGGCAGTAAACAGCGCTATTAGTGTGGAGAAGGCAATAGCAGCACGCAGGCTGCAGAGTGGAGACACAGTTATTACGTTTACTAAGGCAGGGAGGAAATAGAAGGAAAACACAGCCTAGGTAAGAGTTGCCTTTAGACCTACAGCGGAAGTAAACAGGAAGATATTTAGTGTGATTATCAAGGGATTCCCAACACGATTGACAAACCACGTTGCAATCAAGGATATAAGGAAAAATATTGAAAAGGAGAATGGTCTAAACATGGCGAAGATAACAGTGCGGAAGCCAAAGGGAACAGCGACGAGGGCACCACTGGTGGTTAGCGTTAAGGGCACCGAGGCAGTAAACCGCCTATGCCATGGGGGAATAGTATACCAAGCAGAGATTTTCAACGCCAAGCTATACAACAAGATAGTCCACCCAAAGCAATGTTATAATTACTATAAGATTAGACACATTGCCAGGCACTGCAAAGAGGAAGCAAGATGCGGCAGGTATGCTGCTAGAAAACACCCCAAGGGAGAGAGGACTTACCTAACATTAACAGGCAAGGTACGGGAGAGATGCCTAAATTGTGCAGGGGCATATCCAGCATGGTCTCGGCTATGCTCGGTGAGTAATAATAGGTGGTAACAGGCCCGGGAGGCTTACGCTATAAGGCCGCTGTTCTTCCGCAACCATTAGTCAGAGGCCGTGACAGCTACTACGGGCAAGGGTTATTATAGAGAAGAGACCGGGGGATTAACGGAAAGGCAGCCAAGAGGAAGGAGCATATAACTAAGGGGCCTTTCTACAAGACGAATATACAAACTACGATCAGGACGGCAGAGACTGGCAGAGAAAGGCACGATGCTGGCCTTCCTACAACCAATAAGAGAGCAGAACAATACCGGAGCCAGCCCAACCAGGGTGCTCCGAAGCACATAATAGAGTATATAATTAAGGTCATATACTGGAATATATAGAAGAAAAGTAATCTAGTACATCTGGCGTTAGGGCATAACATTAGCCCTAAGGTGATAGCTATCTAGGAACCAGGAGGCTATAACAGTATACTGCCGAATCCATTTCAGGGGCACTATACGTTAGCAATATACAGTAGAAGAACAGCGATTTATATACACCAGAAGGTCAAGGCAGGGCTTTAGACTACAGGGAGGGGGGAGGATTAGTGCAGTGTTAAGCTATGTAGAGTAGAGGTGTACAATATATATTCCCCGGCTTACGAAAGGGGGTGGCAAACGCCTTTACAACACTTTGCTAATACCCAGGCAAAGGGCCGGAGTGTGTTTGTAGGGGACTTCAACCAACATCACCCCTTATAGGACAGATTCGGCCAAACATCTCCGGGGCACAATAAGATGTTGGAATTCATAACGAGGTGGCAACTCGGCCTAGCTACGCTGTTTAGGGAAGTAACAAGGAGAGAACATGGCAGCAGGGACAGCACTATTAACCATGTGTGGACCACCCACGACGTTAGTATCGAATTCATCGGGCCAGTGGAAATCGCCAGATCTAACCATATGCCCCAGCTTATTAGCATTGGGACAAACAAGGAATCAAGCAACAGCCCAGGGTTAGTCCGGGGTTAGAGGACAGCGGACGAGAACCTTATTATAGCAGAGGCTTTAAACAGGCTTGGAAAGAAGGGGTTAGAGCTTCCGCTGTGCAACCGGCAAGAAATCAATAACTATGCGCAGTGGCTTACCCAACAGCTCACGGAGATAGCCAATACAGCAGCACCTAAGCAACCTTAAGGGCACAGCAAACCACAGCCTTAGTAGAATAAAAGGGTAAGGGACGCGACAGCAGAGGCAAGACATGCTAATAGGCAGTGGCGGTAACAACAGACATAAGAAGCATGGCAGGCCTTAACAGAAGCTACAAAAAAACAGGATCGTGTTATCTTAAAGGAGAAGAGAAGTAGCTGGCAACAGGCAGTTAGCGAGTTATCCAGGTCCAAAGGGAGTCTTTGGACCCTGGAGCATTGGGCCCGGCTACAGAGTGGACTTCCTCCTAAAAGGCAACAGGTCCTACCACTAACCCGGCCAGAAGATAACAGCAGGGAGGAGATAGTAGAGGTTATATACAAGGGCAAGGCAAGGGCATTTGCAGAGAGGTTCTTCCCTCCATCCGCGGCTAGGGCTCTAGGTCCAGAGGCAGAGAAGGGGACAAGATACTATAACAATAATCAGGCAGTTCCTGTGTTTACAGAGGAGGAAATTAAAGAGGTTATAAAGAATACAGCAAGTTAGAAAGCCCCAGGACCGGACAAGCTGCCAACAGGTTTCCTTAAGCTATGTAAAGCGGCCCTAATATCGTGTTTAACACGCCTTGCGAATGCTTGCTGCGGCTTGGGATATCATCTGGCCTCCTTCCGACAAGCAAAGGTAGTAGTTCTATACAAACCTAGGAAGTCCCCTAAGGAGTTAGGCAGACCGGGGGGGTGGAGGCCAATATCGCTATTAAACACAATAGGTAAAGTGATTAAGGGAGCTATTATAAGGAGGATTACTATTACGGCAGAGGAAGGCCATATACTGCCGGACATACAGATAGGCAACAGGGCTGGCAGATCAACAGAAATAGCACTAAGCACGCTAAAAGAGGTCGTAAGAACAGCGTGGCATCACCGGGGGATAGCATTATTACTGCAGCTAGATATCACCAGGGCGTTCGACACCGTTAGCCATAAACAATTAATCTGCACTATAAAGGAGTTAGGACTGCTAGGGTGGATGGCCAGATAGGCACAGGGCTTTACGTCAGAAAGGAAAGCACAATTAGCGTTTAACAAACGTATTACCAAGGAAATCCAAGTCACTACAGGGGTTCCGCAAGGGTCGCCGGCATCTCCTATCCTCTTCCTGCTCTACATCACGCCACTATATCGAAGACTAGCGGCGGCGGAATCAACGTTAACGTTAGGGTTCTCGGATGATATAAACATTATAGTATATGGAAAAACGGCAGAGGAGACAAAAGTATAACTAGAAAGAGCCTAGAGAATATATAAGGAGTGGTCGAAGGAGTATGGGCTAAGGTTTAACCCAGGAAAGAGCAAGCTGATGCACTTTATAAGGAAGAGGCAGGCAATTATAACGACGATCCGACTTAGCAGAGTAACAATACAACCAATACAATCAGCGCGATTCCTAGGGATTTAGATTCACCGGAAGCTTCGTTGGTCAACCCACATAGAGAAGGTGAATGCCAAATTGTTACAGCAGAAATTAGCGCTCACAGCGCTGGCTGCGTCTACGTAGGGATGCCGACTAGAGTGTGCAAGATCCCTTTATACACAGGTAATACAAAGCATAATAGCCTATAGAGCTGGGATATACCACACCCGTAGCGAGCCAGAAGGGGTAGCACGGGGGGTAGCAAAGGCATTTATAAGGGAATAGAACGAATGCTTAAGGCGGGTTATAGGGGCGTATAAGGCGATGCTAGTAACACTCTTAGAGACGGAAGCAGCAGTGCCGCTGGTGGATCTGTACCTTAATTACGTTAAACGACGATTCCACTAAAGACTTAAGGATAGTGGCATGGGCAAGAAGATACGGCAGGCCTGTAATTTAATAGTATTGCAGCTATGACGCTGAGGAAGAGGCCGCCGATGTAATCGCTATAAGGCGTTTCCTAATGCCCCCCCCCCCCTCCTTAGCAGCCTTATAGCCAGACAGGAATTAGAGAGGGAGTGGGAAAAACAGTGGATCCGGCAGAAGCATAAGGCTCGGGTGAGAAGAGGACAGGCAAAAGTAATAGCAGCAGACAAGGAACCTAACTTCAAGAGTATAAAAAAGATAGCAAAGCTCCATAATAGCCTGCTTAAGCATAAATCTGCAGCCCTAGTTCAGCTTTGAACGGAAAAAATAGGGCTAAATGCCTTCCTCTATAACAGACAGGTGCCCAAGGTAACTTTACTAATATGCCAATGCTAGGGAGGAGACGAGGATATCTACCACCTTATCCTGTTATGCCTGGAATATAACTATCTAAGACCGATTCCAGCGGTGCCTATAATAAGAGATCCGCAGGAACTCAGGGCAGCGCTTAACAATAAGAAGCTAGCACCAAATATCGTAAAGTGGGTGCTTTTAACTAGGCAACTTCAGCAGTACAGGTTGGCGGAGGAGCTTAGTAAGGCGTGGCAGATACGCAATAACAAGGCTAAGAAAGGGACCAGAGGCAACGGAAACAACAGGATAGAGGAGGAAGAGCCGGACTAGGAGGGGAGGTGCTTATAGGGGGTTTTTACTAACATACTAACCTTTTATATAAAGCACAACCATACTTCTGTTATTGTCTGCAGTTCCGGGGAACTGGCAGATATCTTATACTAATAGTTGGAAACAATAAAGACTCTATATCAGAGGCTTAGCAGGAGCTATATAGAAGAATATGGGTTTTCTCCCCTATCTTAGGGTTTTTCCTATATTAAGAAGTTAGTTAATGAACTAGTTAGTGGCTCTAGCTACCTAGCGTACATGAATATATATATAATATAATATATTATTTAAGGCTATAGCAACTAAGAAAAGGAAGTTATTCTTTTATAGTTACTAATAATTTAAAGAGCTAGTTAAAGGCTTATTATTACCCTTGCTCCCTTATTAAAAAAGAAAGGCATTATGGTTTAGCTTAAAGACATTACCTAGGTATATATTTAATTACAGACAAAGCTAAATTATATAATTCTTATAAAGCTTCCTGTCTAAATTGCACATCTTCACCTGCTAGATGTTATTATGGTTATAATTAAGCTACTGTCAGAAGAGTCACGAGACAAGAGCATAAGGGTATAAAGACCTACTAGGGCAAGCCGCGCCCTAGCTATGCATAGGTATATAAGGGGACAGGCCTTATAAAGAGATAAAAAGGCTAGTAAATATAGTATTTATATTACTAACCCTATCTATAGCTATCTAGCTTTAAGTATACTTAACTATAGCCTTTACTTTACTAGTAAACCTTTAACTATAATAGAATATTTACTTTTTTTTATAGAAATAGTAAACTATTAGCTTAGTAAGGATATTAACCTAAAGAATAAATATATAAGCAAGCAACTATATTAATATAGTAATTATATTATTTATGTACGCTAGGTAGCTAGAGGTACTATCTAGTCCATTGACTAACTTCTTAATATAGGAAAAACCCTAAAATAGGGGAGAAAACCCATATTCTTCTATATAGCTCCTACTAAGCCTTTAATATAAAGTCTTTATTATTTTTAACTATTAGTATAAGATATCTACTAGTTCCCCTAGAACTACAAATAATAATAAAAGTATGGTTATACTTTATATAAAAGGTTAGTATATTAATAAAAACCCCTTATAAGTACCTCCCCTTTTAATCTAGTTCTTCCTTCTTTATTTTATTATTTTTATTATATTTAGTCCCTTTTTTAATCTTAATATTATATATTTACTATACCTTATAAAGCTCCTTAGCTAATTTATACTATTAAAGTTACTTAGTTAAAAGCACTTACTTTATAATATTTAGTGCTAGCTTTTTATTATTAAGTGCTGCCTTAAGCTCTTATAAGTCTCTTATTATAAGCACAACTAGGATTAGCCTTAGATAGTTATATTCTAAGTAGGAAAAAATAAAGTATTAGATATCTTTATCTTCTCCCTAGTATTAATATATTAGTAATATTATATTAGGCACCTATTTATTATAAAGGAAGGCATTTAGCCTTATTTTTTCTATTTAAAGCTATACTAAGGCTATAGATTTATACTTTAGTAAGCTATTATAAAGCCTTACTATTTTTTTTATACTTTTAAAGTTAGGTTCCTTATTTATTACTATTACTTTTACCTATTTTCTTCTTATTTAAGCCTTATATCTCTGCTATATTTACTATTTTTCCTACTCTCTCTTTAATTTCTATCTAGCTATAAGGCTACTAAGAAGGGAGGGGGGGGGCATTAGGAAACACCTTATAGTAATTATATTAGCAGCCTCTTCCTTAGCATTATAGCTATAAAGCTATTAAATTATATACCTACTATATCTTCTGGCCTATACTATTATTCTTAAGTCTTTAGTAGAATTATTACTTAATATAATTAAGGTATAAATTTACTAGTAATACTACTACTTTTATCTTTAAGAGTATTACTAGTATTACCTTATATACCCCTATAACCTACCTTAAGCATTTATTCTATTCCCTTATAAATACCTTTACTACCCTTTATACTACCCCTTTTAACTTACTATAGATATAGTATATCCTAGCTTTATAAGCTATTATACTTCTTTTTACTTATATATAAAGGGATCTTATATACTTTAGTTAGTATTTTTATATAAATATAGCTAGTACTATAAGTACTAACTTTTATTATAATAATTTAGTATTTACCTTCTTTATATAAGTTAACTAATAAAGCTTCTAATAAATCTAAACCCCTAGGAATTATACTAATTATATTAGTTATATCATTATTCTTTTAAGTTAGATTATTATTATAATTACCTGCCTCTTCCTTATAAAGTATATTAGCTTGCTCTTTCCTAGGTTAAACCTTAGCTTATACTTCTTTAACTACTTCTTATATATTCTCTAGGCTTTTTTTAGTTATACTTTAGTCTTTTCTATTATTTTTCTATATATTATAATATTTATATTATCTAAGAACCCTAATATTAATATTAATTCTACTACTATTAGTCTTTAATATAATAGTATAATATAAAGTAAAAAGAGGATAGAAAACACTAGTAATCCTTATAAAACCCCTATAGTAACTTAGATTTTCTTAGTAATATACCTATTAAACGCTAATTATGCTTTTCTTTTTAATATAAAGCTATATACCTATCTAGCTATTTACCCTAGTAGTCCTAACTCCTTTATAGTATAGATTAGTTATTTATAGCTAATAGTATTAAATACCCTAGTAATATCTAGCTATAATAATAATACTATTTCCTAGTAATATTATACTATTTTTATAACCTCTTTTAGTATATTTAGTACTACTTTTATTAACTTACTAGCCTTATTACTTATTTATATATTTAGTAGTATATAGCCTTTTATTATTATAGTAATAATCCTCCTTATAATAGCTCCCTTAATTACTTTTCTTAGTATATTTAATAGTAATATTAGCCTTTACCCCCCTAGTCTGCCTAGCTCCTTAGGGGTTTTCCTAGGTTTATATAAAACTACTACCTTTACTTACTAAAACGAGGCTAGATAGTGTCCTAAACTATAATATATATTTATAAGGCATATTAAATATAATATTAAGGCTGCTTTATATAGCTTAAGAAAACCTATTAATAGCTTATCTAGCCCTAAGGCTTTCTAACTTATTATATTCTTTATAACTTCTTTAATTTCCTCTTCTATAAATATAGAAACTACCTAATTATTACTATAGTGTCTTATCTTTACCTCTATCTTTAAACCTAAAGCCCTAGCTATAAATAAAAAAAAAACCTCTTTATAAATACCTTTACCTTACCCTTATATATAACCTTTACTATCTCCTTTTTACTATTATTCTCTAGCTAAGTTAGTAGTAAGACTTATTATATTTTAGGAAAAAGTCTACTTTATAGCTAGGCCTAGTACTTTAAGATTTAAAGGCTCCCTTTTAACCTAAATAACTTATTAACTACTTATTACTAACTATTTTTTTTCTTTTTTAAGATAATATAATTTTGTTTTTTTATTACTTTTATTAAGGCCTGCTATAATTTCTATATTTATTATTACTACTACTGCTTATTAGTATACCTTGCCTTTACTATTATATTTTTTACCTTTTTATTCCACTAAGGCTATTGTTTACTATGCCTTTAAGGTTATTTAAGTACTACTATATTAGCTATCTTTATAAGCTATTAGGTAAGCTATTATGTATAGTTATTAATTTCTTATTAGTTATATAGCAAGAGCTTTAATCCCTCTTTTTTAAGTCTATTTAAAGCCTTTATTATAATAAGGTTCTTATTTACTATCTTTTAACCCTAAACTAACCCTAAGCTATTACTTAATTCCTTATTTATTTTAATACTAATAAGCTAAGGTATATAGTTAGATTTAGCAATTTCTACTAGCTTAATAAATTTAATACTAATATTATAAGTAGTTTATATATAGTTAATAGTACTATTCCTGCTATTATATTCTTTTCTTATTACTTCCCTAAATAATATAGCTAGGCAAAGTTACTACCTTATTATAAATTTTAATATCTTATTATACCCTTAAGAGGTTTAGCTAAATCTATTTTATAAGGGGTAGTATTAATTAAAGTCCCTTATAAATATATTTTAGCTTTTTACCTAGGTATTAATAAAGTATTATAAAGGTATTTACTACTCCCTTTTATAAGCTAGGAAATAAATATTATATACCTTTACTTTATATAGCTTAATATTATATTAATTTTCCTTTCTTTTTCTAATTTAAAGTCTTATTTTAACCCTTTAATATATATAAATTACTATTCTTTTACTATATATTACTAATATATAGTGCTTTTAAGATAAATTTAGTAGTATATTATTATAACCTTTTAGTTTTTAAATAGCTATTACCTTAGGGCTAATACTATATCCTAATACTAAATATACTAAATTACTTTTCTTTTATATATTCTAGTATATAATCTTAATTATATACTTTATTATATACTTTAAAGCACCCTAGTTAGGCTAGCCTTAGTATTATCTTACCCTTTAATTAGTTATAAAAAGGCTAGTATTATGCCTTTCTCTGCTAGTCTTTATAGTCTTAATTATAGCTTATAGGTTTATTTTATAAATAGGCCCCTTAGGTATATACTTCTTCCTTTTAGCTGCTTCTTTATTAGTCCCCTAGTCTTTTCTTTATAATAACTCTTACCTATAGTAGCTATTATAACCTTTAACTAATAGCTATAGAAAAATAGCAGCCTTATAATATAAGCCTCTTTAGCCTGCTACTATTTATTATTACTTACTAAATATAGCTAAAACTATACTAAATATACCTTTATATAATTTAAGTATCTCTCCTATACCTTACCTATTAATATTAAGTAAGTTCTCTCTCCCTTAAAGTATTTTCTAGTAATATACCTATTATATTTTACTTTCTTTTTATAATATCTAATAATATATCTAATCTTATAATAGTTATAATATTACTTTAAGTAAATTATCTTATTATATAGCTTAGTATTAAAAATCTCTACTTAGTATACTATTCCCCTATAGTATAGGTAGTTTACTGCCTTAATACTTTTAATACTAATTACTAATAGTATTTTTATTATTATTTCCTTTAGCTTTTATATTATTATCTTTATTATCTTTAGACTATTCTTCTTTTTAATATTCTTCCTTATATCCTTAGTTATAATATAGTTTATTAGTTATATTAAGAATCCCTTAATAATTATATTAAATATCTTTTTATTTATTTTTACTTTAGGCCTAAAGATAATTCTTACTTAGGCTATAATTTCCTTTTATTTTCTCCTTACTTTAATAAATATAATAACTATATCTTTACTTTATAATTAGTATATTATTATTACCTTCTTTATATTAATAGTACTATTTATTACCTTTATAATCTCTTTTAGTAATTTATTTTCAATTATCTTATTAATAGTATTTCCTTTTATTATTACTTTTTAATAATAATAAGCTAGTATTACTATACTTTTTTATTTAAGCTAAAGGGATTATTATATTCTGCTTTATAACTTTATAAGCTATAATAATTACTTAAGTCCCCTTAATTATTATTTTAGGTTTAAAAATAGCCTTTATTACCTCCTTAACTGCCTTTTTAACTATAATTTCTACCTTATTATTAACTACTTTTATAATTAAAGCTTATAAGCCTTTTATACTAGTTCTTATTTAAGCTATTTTCCTGCTTATATTTATAATAATTTATATAATAAATCTAATAAAAGCTTATACTTTTATTATTTTTATCTTTAAAATAACTTTTATTATTAATTTCTTTAGTAATTTTATTTTATTTTTTAATTTTTTTTATACTATTATTACTTTAAAATTCTCTTTTTAATATTATATTTCTTTTTAAGTAATACCTTATTTTTTATTAATTATAGATTTATATAAAAATTTTTTAATTATTATATTTCTTATATTACTTACTTTTCTTATATAATATATTATTACTAGGGGGGGTAATTAATAATAAGGAATCTGATTTTATGTTTCTTTTTTGTTTTAGGCGTAATACCGCGTTATATCCGCGGTGTCGGCGTTTTTTTTCGTCCCTAGCTACGCATTTAAGCAGTATAAGAGCTGTATATTTTTATAGTAAATATATAGATATTAAATAAACTTAATAAAAATAGAAGTAGCTTTAGTATTATTATAGTATAAGATACTATACTATAGCTAAAAACCCCTATACTTATATTAAAGGATAGAATAAGAAAACCTATAAAAATATAATAAACTTACCTTAATAGCACTATAAGTAATTATTATTATTCGCCTAAACCCTAGTATATCTAAATCTAAGATATTAATATATAGGTTAATAAAGAAAAAGAATTAAACTAAGAACTTAAAAAAGCTATAAAAAAGCTATATCTTACTTAAAAGTATACTTAACTTAAGAAAATATAGCAGGACTTAATAAACCCTTTAGTAACTATACCTAAGGAGCCTAGTTTAACTACTTCTTTTTAAATAAATACTTTAGGCAATTAATTAATAGTAACTTACTTATAATATAGCCTTATAAAAGTATAATTAAAAGCCCTAGTTTATAAGGGAAATAGCTATAAGAACTTATAATCCTTTTTTATAAACTTAAATATAGCTTTTATTATAAATAAAGCAACCTTTATAAATGACTTAACTAAGGTTGCTTATACTAATAGCTATTTAGTAAAGAAAGTAAAGTAATAATAAAATAAGTATATAGCTATAAATAATATTATAAACTTTAATAATTATAGCTAAAAGGACTTTATTATATAGCTAAAGAATAAAGTAATAAATAAGAATATATATTACCTAAACGTAATAAAGTTACTACTAAAGTTATAATAATAAAATAACTAGTTATTTATAGTATTTATTAAGATTTAAGGAAAAATAAAGGGGGAGTTACTTAAAGATATCCTTAAGAGAATTTAGATTTATATATTTATTAATAGCTTAAACTATATAATAAGAAAGTAGGTTTTTAGCTAAGAGTTCTTTAAGTCTTAGGCATACTTTATTAAATAGGGTTACAAGGTAAAAGTAGCTATTAAGTGTTATAATAAAAGACCTTATTTTTATAGGAAATAAGCTAGGTTAATATTACTATTAAAGAATAAGTAAGGGATAAGTAGTAAGAAAGAGATAACCTAGGGCTAGTAATCTTATTCTTATTTTAAATATAAAAAATATAGCTATATTACTCCTTATTATAAAGCACTTAATTATAAGATATATAGATTAAATAGGCATATAATAAGTTTATATTATAGTAACTATAAGAAAGGAATATAGGTAATAAATCTAGATATAATGCTAGTAACTATAGTATATACCTAGGGATATATTATTATAGTTAAACCCCTAGGCTAAATTAAGGACTTTAAGAATAAAATTAATAATTTTTAAATAAAAATAAGAATAAAACTATAGTAAGAAGGAAGCTAGGTAGTAATAAATATATTATTTAACCTAGGAGTAATAAACTTAATAATATATTTAAACCTATTATTTAAAGCTAATTAAAATAGGGTAGAAGTAAATAAGGTAAAGCTAAAAGTGCCTTACTAATAAAATTAAAGCACTAAGGTATTATTAATAAAGTAGTATAAATAATAAATAGTATAGGTTATAGTAAATTCTATTAACTCTGCTACTATATAGTAAATACTAGGGAAGGACTAATTTTAGGGATAAACTAGGCTATAAACTATAAGCTAAAAGTACTATTATAAGCATTAGGGCATTAAAGACACCTAGTAATAAGGAAATGCCTAAAGCTAGTTACTAGTTTATAATTAGTTTACTATATAAAAAAAGCAGTAGGTATAATGCTAATTCTTAGCTAATATATAGTATAATTATTTATCTCTTAAGGAGAGCTAAATAAAAATAAAATAAGTAAAAAGGTTACTATAAAGGCACTTTTACTAGAATATAAAGAATTTATAAATATATTTTTAAAGGAGTTAGCTAGTAGGCTACTCTCTTTAGAAGGGAAAACTTATATAATAGAATTAATAAAAAAAGGAATGCTATTATAAGGGCTAATTTATAACCTAGTAAAGAAAGAACTATAAGTTTTTTATAAATACTTAGTAGATATATAATAGAAAGGCTAGATAAAAAGATTAATAAGTCTAGCAGAAGTGCTAATTTTATTTATACTAAAAAAGGGAGGCTAACTATGCCTTTATATAGATTATAAAGGCCTTAATAGGGTTACTAAGAAGGATAAAGCCTCTCTTTTCCTTATATTAAAATTATTAAATAGATTAAGAGGAGTAATAATTTGTATAAAGCTAGACTTAAAAGATGCTTATTACTAGATATATATCTATAAGGGCAATAAGTAGAAGATAGCTTTTTAATACTAATATAATTACTTTAAATATCTTATTATACCTTTTAGCCTAGTAAACACACCTGCTACCTTCTAAGAATATATTAATATTATACTAGGAAAGCTAGTGAATATAATATATATTATTTATTTAGATAAAGTCCAAATTTATAGTAATAATACAGCTATATATAAGGGGCATATTAAACTAATCCTATAAAGATTATATATTATAAAGCTATATATAAACCTTAATAAATGCAAATTCTTAATAATAAGAGTTAGCTTCCTTAGATTTATTATTATACTAAAGGGTATTAAAATAGAACTAGAATATATTAAGGTAGTAATAAAATAGCTGCTACTAAGTAGTATATTAAATATATAAATCTTTCTTAGGTTTATAGGGTTTTACTAATAGTTTATTAGAGTATATAGTAAAATTACTATTTTATTAATAAACCTTTTAAAAGGAGAGTTTAAAGGGACCTTTAAACTACCTTATAACATATAAGCTATATTTAAGATATTAAAATAAAAGTTTTTAAAAGTACTAATCCTAATTTATTTTAATTTAATAGCCCCCCTTTAAGTTAAAATAAATGCCTTAGCATTTACTATTAATATAATATTAGTAATATTAGTGCTAGGTAATTAGTACTTAGTTATATATATATTATAAAAGTTATTAGGTCTTGAACTCTATTATATAATATTTAATACTAAGCTACTAGCTATATAAGAAGCTTTTTATATATAAAGACATTACTTAGCTTACTTATAGTATCTAATAAAAGTAATTACTAATTACTTAAATTATAAATACCTAATAATAAAACTAAAGCTTTTTAGTAAATAGGTTATAATATTAAATAAACTTTATTTATATAATTTTATAATTAAGCATAGGCTAAGGAAGTTAAACCTAGCTAATAAATTATCTTAAAGACTAGATTATTTCTTAAAAGCAGCTATAGTAAAGGCATAGTTATTATACTTACTAATATTCTTAAATAAGTTTATAAAAAAAGAGTAAAGTAATAGTAATACTAATAAGGTAGTATATATAATAATATCCTAAGATATAAAGGCCTTATTATAAGAAATATAAAGAAAAAGTAGTATAAGAGCTATATATTTAAGTAGTATATTAATAGTAACCCTATTTAATAATATAATATTTAAAAGTTTAAAGTAAGCTAGTAGTAAAAAGACCTTTCTAGCTATATATCTAAGTAGTATAAGAGCTATATATTTAAGTAGCATATTAATAGTAACCCTATTTAATAATATAATATTTAAGAATTTAGAGTAAGCTAATAATAAGAAGACCTCCCTAGCTATATATCTAAGTAGCATAAGAGCTATATATTTAAGTAGTATATTAATAGTAACCCTATTTAATAATATAATATTTAAGAGTTTAAAGTAAGCTAGTAATAAGAAGACCTCTTTAGCTATATATTTAAGCAATATAAAAGCTATATATTTAATTAGTATATTAATAGTAACCCTATTTAATAATATAGTATTTAAAAGTTTAAAGTAAGCTAGTAGCAAGAAGACCTTCTTAGCTATGTATTTAAGTAATATAAGAGCTATATATTTAAGTAGTATATTAATAGTAACCCTATTTAGTAATATAGTATTTAAGAGTTTAAAGCAAGCTTATAATAAGAAAACCTTCCTAGCTATATATTTAAGTAGTATAAAAGCTATATATTTAAGTAGTATATTAATAGTAACCCTATTTAATAATATAGTATTTAAGATTTTAAAGTAAGCTTATAGTAAGAAGACCTCCCTAGCTATATATTTATAAATATAGTTTATATAAGTATATACTAATTTAGTAGTAAGACTAATAATAATTAGAAAATAAAGTACTATTAGATATACTACAGAGCTAGTAAGCAAACCTATTATAATAATAATTTAAAAAGCGTAAAAATAAGATTTATTATATAAAATACAAATAGCACTGCTTAGTAGTAGTAATATAATAGTTAAGGAGTATTAAGTAATTAATAAAAATAGTTTACTATGTTTTAATATAAGGGTATATATACTAGTAAAAATATATATAAAAATCCTAATACTTACTTATAATAACCTTATAGCAGGATACTAGGATATAAGTAAGATAATTTATAAAGTAGCTAAATAATACTATTAGCTAAAATTATAAAAAGATATAAAAACCTATATAAGCTTATGCTTAAACTATTAAGTTAATAAGCCTAGGTTATACTAACCTTATTGTAAGTTAGCTATATTACTAATTCCTAGTAAACCTTTTTAAGAGCTATCTATAAACTTTATTACTAGCCTCCCCTTAATAAAACAAGCTAGCAAAAAGGATCATAATATAATTCTTATTATTATAAATTAATTCTTAAAATACACACTATATATAGCCATATTTATAAGGATAATAAATAATAATCTTACTATTATCTTCCTTAAATATATATTTAAGGACTATAATATACTAAAAGGGATTATTTTAAATAAAAAGATAATATTTATTAGTAGTTTTTAAAGAACCTTCTGCTACTTACTAGTAATTAAGTAACTACTTAGTATTACTTTCTACTTATAAATAGATAGATAAATAAAAAGAGTTAATTAAGTCCTAAAGCACTACCTTAAAGTATTTAGAGTATAAGAGTAAATAAACTAGAAAGACTACCTATATTTAGCTTAATATACCTATAGTACTAGTAAGCACTTAGCTTATAGCTACTCTCTAGTAGAGTTATTATAAGGTTACTAACTAAGGGGCCTAGACTATATTATAAAGATAATAAATATTATAAATACATAAGCAGATATAAGAGTATAATAATTATAATAATAATATAAGGCAACTAAGCAGCTACTATATATAACTTAAGAATAGTATATAAAGTACTATAATAAGAAAAGAGGCTTAATAAGTTTTTTACTAAGTAATTATATACTCTTATTAATTAAGAATATTAACCTTTAATAACTAAGTAAGAAGCTTATAGTAAAGTATTTAGGACCTTTTAAGGTTTTAGGGAAAGTAGGCATATATAGACTAGCCTATTATCTAGAGCTTTTAAATAATATATGCCTATATAATGTATTTAATACTATAAGTTTAAAGCTATATAAAGATCTAAATCCTAATAAGGCTATAGTAATATTATAGCTATTTATTTATAACTAGGAATTATATAAGGTTAAGTAAATTATAATATATAAGTATTAAGGCAAGTAATGTAAATACTTAGTAAAGTAAAAAGGCTATAATAAATTAGAAAATTCCTAGGTATTAAAAAGGAACTTTAATATATAAGATATTATAATAGATTATAAAAGGAAAATAATAGTAAGATAGTAAAGTATATATATAATATATTATAGGAGATATTAGTAATACTTAAAGATACTTATCTTTATTAATAATAAACTAATAGCTATTAAAAGCACTATAATCTTACTACTAATAAGCTACTTTTATTTAAAGCTATTATTAGAGTTATTAGCACCTATAAAGTTAGATTTAATGCTAAGTAATTCTAATATAGTATAAAGGATAGTTATAAGTATAATATATATAATAAGGGAAATCTCCCTTATAATAAGCTTATATAGCTAGTAATAAGTTAGCTATTATAAAGTTATAAATAAACTAAAAAATATATATATTCTTACTATATATATAGATATATTATAAGTAGTTAGTGATTTTTATTTATATAAGTATAATAATATAGGCAATACTTTATAAAATTATAGTATGCTTATTATTTTTAAGCTTAAGCTTAATATCTACCTAAAGACATATATATTAAGCATATCTATAAATATTAGAATTTTTTACCTTAGCTATTATAGCAGCTAAATTTACCTATATACTTATAACACCCTAGGAATTATTAGTAATAGATTAATTATAATTAAGTAATAAACTTATAGGTATTTAATAATAATAAATATTATTAGTCTTTTTCTCTATTTCTTTAAATATTTTTTAGTAAAGAATACTAATTTAAGCAGGCATTTAGTAGCTAGTTAGTAGTAATTAAAATAAGAAAAATTATAAGAAACTAATACTACTATACTCCTTATTATTTTAGGAGTAATAAAAGTATTTTGCACTATAGGCTATAATAATTAGTAATAGGATAGTAAAGTATAAGTAGTGTACTTATTATTATATATTTTCCTATAAGGCTTAGGAATAATAATATACTTAAGAAGGTATATAGATTTAATACTATTAAGCTTTAAGAAGATCTACTAGGTTGCTATTATATAGCTATAATAATAATAAGGAATTTTTAAACCCTAGTAATAAATTAGCTATAGCCTAAGAGTATAAGTATTTAAATAATATACTAACTAACTCTAAAGATAGGTATTATAATATCTAGCTTACTAGGAGCAGAAGGAGGAGCTATAAAAGAAGAGATAAAAGATTAACTAGCATAAGGTATAATAACTAGTAATTATTAGCTATAAGCAAGTAGTATATATATAATATT
The DNA here is from genome assembly GCA_000222935.2 of Aciculosporium take MAFF-241224. NCBI lineage: Eukaryota > Fungi > Ascomycota > Sordariomycetes > Hypocreales > Clavicipitaceae > Aciculosporium > Aciculosporium take. Next base: position 13,732 of record AFQZ01000579.1, on the reverse strand, counting down.
AAGTATATAACTTACTAAATAAATAGAATAAAGATAGAGATAAATATAATGTTAAAATCTATGTATATATTAATAAAAGGAGAGTAATAGTAGCGGCTAAACTATAAGAAAGTAAAGATATAATAGTAACAGGAAATAATATATAAGTAAATAATAATAAAGAAAAAAGGAAAAAAACAGGCTAAAAAAAGGGGGGGAAAGACCTTCTTATAGCTAGATAATTAGGCTACTAATCTAATACGCATACCTGGATTAATAACGTTATTTATATAATTAGGCACTAAGGTGCCTAGGAGCGATTTCTCTATAAGCAGTATTAATATTATAAAGAAGCAGTAAGCTATAAGCTAATATAAGCAGAGTATAATAGCTTTAATAATAAGAAAGAGTTAAAAGTAAATTATAAGTAATAAGAAAAAAACAGCTTTAGGTCTAGTAAGCTTAGTAATATTATAAAGTTAATATTAAGAATAAGTATAAGCTAGAACCTAATAAAGACCTTACTATAAGGTTATTATAAGATTAGACTTACTATTAAGAAGATAAAAAGCAAGGTAGGCTTAGTATAATGTATATGCGTTTAGTAAAGTTATAATAAATAATAATATATAAGTTTTATATTTAAGAAAAGGGGCTTACTAGGTTATAATAAGAAAGTTATAAGGGAGTAAAGACTAAGGCCTAGGACTACCTATAGTAATTAAGGGTAATTATAAATAAGAGAAGGCACTCTATTAGGAGAGTTATAAGATAAGAGTATAAGGGTATAAAGACCTACTAGGGTAAGCTATACCCTAGCTATATATAGGTATATAAGGGGATAGGCCTTATAAAGAAATAAAGAGGCTAGTAAATATAGTATTTACATTACTAACCCTACCTACAGCTATCTAGCTTCAAGTACGCTTAACTATAGCCTTTACTCTACTAGTAGACCTTCAACCGTGACAGCTACTATATAGAATAGCAGAGGATGGCATATATTAGTAGTTAATATACTTTAATTATTATTATTAAAAGCTTTAGATAATTACCTCTACCTATAACCTATATCTTCTTATTTCTTTAGAGGAAAGCTTATGCTTCAGAATTATTAGAATACAGACTAATGACATATTAGGACTTAATAATACTAAATTCTTTAATTATAAAGAGGTTGAATTAAGAAATGCTAAATTTCTTATAAAGCTGAAAGAGAAGTTAATAATTTTAATACTATTAATATTTAATAGTTGTATTTTAAGCAAACTTAATAATAATACCTTCTTTTTATAATAAAAGGCATAAGGAAAGAAGCTATTACAAGTTAATAACCTGACTAACTAAGCGAAATATATTGAATAATAAGCCTAAGGAGTATACATTGCTCTAATATATTAACCTAAAGCATCTTATAATCTTTCTATTACTGCCTAAGTTTAATAACTAAAATCTAATAATATTTTAAGGCTTAATAAAAGACTTTAATAGTAAATTAATAATTAAGACTATAGACTTTAATACATACCTCTTTTACTAAAAAACGCCACTCTTTATATTTTTATTAACAGTTCTTTTATAAATAATAAAGACCTTAGCTCTTAACTAGGCTATATAATTATCCTAAGTAATAAAAGGAAGGATAATAATACTTCTAAATTCACCCTCAGAGGAAATATTATAATATATAGCTTAACTAAATCTAAGAGAGTTATAAGAAATGCCTTAGCTTTTAAGCTATATAGGATAGTTTAAGGTATTAATATTGCCTATATAATATGCACTACTTTAAATATTATTACTAACTAACTTAATAAACTAAAAATCCTAATAATTATATATACTAACTCTTTCTTACTATATAAGTATATTATTAAGCTAGGGATAATAAAGGAAAAGAGGCTAATAATTAATATTATAGCTTTAAGGCAGTTATATAAAAGAAGGGAAGTAGCTAAGATATAATAGATTAATAGTAATAATAATCCTATAAATATAATAATAAAAGCTTTACTAAACAAAGCTATTAAAACCTTTATAACGAAAAATAAAGTCTGAATCTATATAGAAGGATAGGTTAAAAGACTTATTGTAAGAATTGCCATAAGAGCCACTGCTAGAGCCGCTAAAGATTAGGAAAGTCCTAATTCCTTAATAAATTTAATAGCAAATTAAGCGCCTAGTAAAGAGTTTAAATTCGATGAATTTAAACGTAATTATAAGCGCCTAATTTGGTAGGATTAAATATGGGAATTACACTCTTTAGCCCCCTTCCCTATAATACTCTTTAGCTCTATAACTATTCAGCCTAAACTAATAAAAGTTGTTTATTTAAGGGATGTTTTTCGCTTTATTACTTATTTATTAATATCTAATTATTAGGGCGTTTTATGCATTTTTAAAGCAATTCCTCTTCTTTAATAAAGAGAGAATTTATAAGTATTAGAATTGCTTGTATAGAGAATGGAAGGGATATGCTATATTAACTAGGAATTATAGGTTGCACATAGAATATATATACCCTAATTGGCTGGATTACAGGTTATGTAACCTAGGGCTGTAATGTAGCTATAATACCATACCTCTGTATTATAGCCTGCTTCTCTTCCCTCTTAAGATATACATGAATTAATTATTAACTTTACCCCCCTACATTTATGCTGCAGCATACCTGTAACCTGCGTGTTACTAATAATAATAAAGCTACTTTATAAAATTATAATTATAATAAAGCTACTTTATAGAATTATAAAAGTAAGAATATATTAATAGTTAACCTATTTTAATTATTATTATAAAAAGCTTAAGATAATATTATTATTCATGTACGCTAGGTAGCTAGAGCCACTATCTAGTTCATTGACTAACTTCTTAATATGGGAAAAACCCTAAAATAAGAGAGAAAACCCATATTCTTCTATATAGCTTTTACTAAGCCTTTAATATAAAGTCTTTATTATTTTTAACTATTAGTATAAGATATTTACCAGTTCCCCTAGAACTATAGATAATAATAGAAGTGTGGTTATACTTTATATAAAAGGTTAGTATATTAGTAAAAACCCCCTATAAGCACCTCCCCTCTTAATCTAGCTCTTTTTCCTTTATTTTATTATTTCTATTACCTTTAGTCCCTTTCTTAACCTTAATATTATATATCTGCCATACCTTATAAAGCTTCTTAACTAACCTATACTACTAAAGTTCCCTAGTTAAAAGCACTTACTTTATAATATTTAGTGCTAGCTTCTTATTATTAAGCACTGCCCTAAGCTTCTATAGGTCTCTTATTATAAGCACTACTAGGATTAGCCTTAAATGGTTATATTTTAGGCAGGAAAGAATAAAGTAATAAATATTCTTATTTCCTCCCTAGTATTAATATATTAGTAATATTACCTTAGGCACCTATTTATTATAAAGAAAGGTATTTAGCCTTATTTTCTTTATTTAAAGCTATATTAAGGCTATAGATTTATACTTTAGTAAGCTATTATAAAGCCTTACTATCTTTTTTATACTCTTAAAGTTTAGTTCCTTATTTATTACTATTACTTTTACTTATTTTCTTCTTACTTAAGCCTTATATCTTTACTATATTTATTATTTTTCTTACTCCCTCTTTAATTCCTATCTAGCTATAAGGCTACTAAGGAGGGGGGGGAGGCATTAGAAAACGCCTTATAGTGATTATATTAGCATTCTCTTCCTTAGTATTATAGCTATAAAGCTATTAAATTATATACTTATTATATCTTTTTACTTATATTATTATCCTTAAGTCTTTAGTAAAATTATTATTTAATATAATTAAGGTATAAATTTATTAGTAGTATTACTGCTTTTATCTTTAAGAGTATTACTAGTATTACCTTATATACCCCTATAACCTACTTTAAGTATTTATTTTGTTCCCTTATAAATACCTTTACTACCCTTTATACTACCCTTTTTAACTTACTATAGGTATAGTATATCTTAGCTTTATAAGCTATTATGCTTCTTATTACCTATATATAAAGGGATCTTATATACTTTAGTTAGCATCCCTATATAGATATAGCTAGTGCTATAAGTACTAACTTTTGCTATAATAATTTAGCATTTACCTTCTTTATATAAATTAACTAATAAAGCTTCTAGTAAATCTAAACCCCTAGGAATTATGCTAATTATATTAGTTATATTATTATTCTTTTAAGTTAGATTATTATTATAGTTACCTGCCTTTTTCGTATAAAGTATATTAGCTTGCTCTTCTTTAAGTTAAACCTTAGCTTATATTTCTTTAACTACTCCTTATATATTCTCTAGGCTTTTTTTAGTTATACTTTAGTCTTCTTTACTATTTTTCTATATACTATAATATTTATATTATCTAAGAACCCTTATATTAATATTAATTCTACTGCTACTAGTTTTTAATATAAAAGTATAATATAAAGTAGAAAAAGGATAGAAAACACTAGTAACCCTTATAGAACCCCTATAGTAACTTGGATTTCCTTAGTAATATACCTATTAAATACTAATTATACTCTTTTTTTTAATATAAAGCCCTATATCTATTTAGCTATCTACTCTAGTAGTCCTAACTCCTTTATAGTATAAATTAGTTATTTATAGCTAATAGTATTAAACGCCCTAGTAATATCTAATTATAATAATAATACTATTCCCTAGTAATGCTATATTATTTTTATAACCTCTTTTAGTATACTTAGTACTATTTTTATTAACCTGCCAGCCCTATTGCCTATTTATATATTTAGTAGTATATAGCCTTTCCTTATTATAATAATAATCCTCCTTATAATAGCTCCCTTAATTACTTTTCTTAGTATATTTAATAGTAATATTAGCTTTTACCCCCCTAGTCTGCTTATCTTCTTAGGGGTTTTCCTAGGTTTATATAAAACTACTACCTTTACTTACTAAAAAGAGGCTAGATAGTATTCTAAACTATAGCTTATATTTATAAGGCATATTAAACATAATATTAAGGCTGCTTTACATAGCTTAAGGAAACCTATTAATAGCTTATCTAGCCCTAGGACTTTCTAACTTACTATATTCTTTATAACTTCTTTAATTTCCTTTTTTATAAATACTAGAACTACTTAATTATTATTATAGTATCTTATCTTTAACTTTATCTCTAGACCTAAAGCCCTAGCTATAAATAAAGAGAAAAACCTCCTTATAAATACCTTTGCCTTACCCTTATATATAACCTTTACTATCTTCTCCCTATTATTATCTCCTAGCTAAGTTAGTAATAAGACCTATTATATCTTAAGAGGAAGTTTACTTTATAGCTAGGCCTAGTGATCTAGGGTTTAAAGGCTTTTTTTTAACCTAAATAACTTATTAACTACTTATTACTAATTACTTTTCCTTTTCTTTAAAATAATATAATTCTGTTTTTCTATTATTTTTATTAAGGCCTGCTATAATTCCTATATCTATTATTATTACTACTACTTATTAGTATATCTTGCCTTTACTATTATATCTTTTACTCTTTTATTTTACTAAGGCTATAGTTTACTATACTTTTAAGGTTATTTAAGTATTACTATATTAGCTATCTCTATAAGCTATTAGGTAAGCTATTATGTATAGTTATTAATTTTCTGCTAGTTATATAATAAGAGCTTTAATTCTTTCTTTTTAAGTCTATTTAAAGCCTTTATTATAATAAGATTCTTATTTACTATTCTTTAACTCTAAACTAATCCTAAGCTATTACTTAATTTCTTAATTATCTTAATACTAATAAGCTAAGGTATATAGTTAGATCTAGTGATTTTTACTAGCTTAATAAATTTAATACAAATATTATAAGTAGTTTATATATAGTTAATAGTGCTATTCCTATTATTATATTCTCTTCTTATTACTTCCCTAAATAATATAGTTAGGCTAAGTTATTACCTTATTATAAATTTTAATATCTTATTATATCCTTAAGAGATTTAGCTAAATCTATCTTATAAAGGGTAGTATTAGTTAAAGTCCCTTATAAATATATTCTAGCTTTTTACCTAAGTATTAGTAAAGTATTATAAAAGTATTTAATACTCTCTTTTATAAGCTAGGAAATAAATATTATATACCTTTACTTTATATAGCTTAATACTATACTAATTCTTTTCTCTTCTTATAATTTAAAGTCCTATTTTAACCTTTTAATATATATAAATTACTATTTTTTTACTATATATTACTAATATATAGTGCCCTTAAAATAGATTTAGTAGTATACTATTATAACCTCCTGGTTCCTAAATAGCTATTACCTTAGGGCTAATATTATGCCTTAATACTAAATATATTAAATTACTTTTCTTCTATATATTCTAGTATATAACCTTAATTATATACTTTATTATATGCTTTAAAGCACTTTAGTTAGGCTAGCCCTAGTATTATTTTACCCTTTAGTTAGTTATAAAAAGGCTAATATTATACCTTTCTCTACTAGTCTTTATAGTCCTAATTATAGCTTATAGGTTTATCTTATAAATAGGCCCCTTAAGTATATACTCCTTTCTCTTAGCTATTTCTTTATTAGTCCCCTAATCTTTTCTTTATAATAACCCTTACTTATAATAGCTATTATAACCTCTAACTAATAGCTATAAAAGAATAGCAGCCTTATAGCAGAAGCCTTCCTAGCCTACTACTATTTATTATTATTTACTAAATACAGCTAAGAAAAAAGCCAACACCGCGGATATGACGCAGTATTACGCCTAAAACAAAAAAGAAGTATAGAATTAGATTTCTTATTATTAATTACCTCCCCTAGTATTAGTATATTATATAAGGAAAGTAAGTAATATAAAGGGTATAATAATTAATAAATTTTTATATAAATCTATAATTAATAAAAAATAAGGTATTACTTAGGAAGAAATATAGTATTAAAAAGAGAATTTTAAAGTAATAATAGTATAAAAAAAATTAAAAAATAAAATAAAATTACTAAAAGAATTAATAAAAAAAGTTATTTTAAAGGTAGAAATAATAAAAATATAGGCTTTTATTAAATTTATTATATAAATTACTATAAATATAAGCAGAGAAATAGCCTAAATAAGAACTAATATAAAAGGCTTATAGGCTTTAATTATAAAAAAAGTTAATAATAAGGTAAAAACTATAATTAAAAAGGTAATTAAAAAGGTAATAAAGGCTATTTTTAGGACTAAAATAGCAGTTAAAAGGACTTAAGTAATTATTATAGCTTATAAAGTTATAAAGTAAAATATAATAATTCCTTTAGCTTAAATAAAAAGTATAATAATATTAGCCTATTATTATTAAAAAGTAATAATAAAAGAAAATACTATTAGTAAGATAATTAAAAATAAATTACTAAAGGAGATTATAAAGGTAGTAAATAGTATTATTAATATAAAAGAGATAATAATAATATACTAACTATAAAGTAAAGATATAGTTATTATATTTACTAAAGTAAAAAGAAAATAAAAGGAAAATATAGCTTAAATAAGAGTTACTTTTAAACTTAAGGTAAAAGTAAATAAATAGATATTTAATGTAATTATCAAGGGATTTCTAATATAATTAATAAACTATATTATAACTAAGAATATAAAGAAGAATATTAAAAAAGAGAATAGTTTAAATATAGTAAAAATAATAATATAAAAGCTAAAGGGAATAATAATAAAAGTATTATTAGTAATTAGTATTAAAGGTACTAAGGTAGTAAACTACTTATATTATAAGGAAATAGTATACTAAGTAGAGATTTTTAATATTAAGCTATATAATAAGATAATTTACTTAAAGTAATATTATAACTACTATAAGATTAGATATATTATTAAGTACTATAAAAAGAAAGTAAGATATAATAGATATATTACTAGAAAACACCCTAAGAAAGAAAGAACTTACTTAATATTAATAAGTAAAGTATAAAAAAAATACCTAAATTATATAAGGGTATATTTAGTATAGTCTTAGCTATATTTAGTAAGTAATAATAAATAATAGCAGGCTAAGAAGGCTTATACTATAAGGCTACTATTCTTTTATAGCTATTAGTTAGAGGCTATAATAGCTACTATAAATAAGGATTATTATAGAAAAAAGACTAGGGAACTAATAGAAAAGTAGCTAAGAAAAAGGAGTATATAACTAAAGGGCCTATCTATAAGATAAACCTATAAGCTATAATTAGAATAGTAAAGACTAGTAGAAAAAGGCATAATACTAGCCTTTTTATAACTAATTAAAGGGTAAAATAATACTAAGGTTAGCCTAACTAGGGTACTTTAAAGCATATAATAAAGTATATAATTAAGATTATATACTAGAATATATAAAAGAAAAGTAATTTAGTATATTTAGAATTAGGGTATAGTATTAGCCCTAAGGTAATAGCTATTTAAAAACTAAGAGGTTATAATAATATACTGCTAAATTTATTTTAAAGGCATTATATATTAGTAATATATAGTAGAAGAATAGTAATTTATATATATTAAAGGGTTAAAATAGGACTTTAAACTATAAAAAAAAGGGAGAATTAATATAATATTAAGCTATATAAAGTAAAAGTATATAATATTTATTTCCTAGCTTATAAAAGGAAATAGTAAATACCTTTATAATACTTTATTAATACTTAAGTAAAGGGCTAAAATATATTTATAAGGGACTTTAACTAATACTACCCCTTATAGAATAAATTTAGCTAAATCTTTTAAGAGTATAATAAGATATTAGAATTTATAATAAGGTAGTAACTTAGCCTAGCTATGCTATTTAGGGAAGTAATAAGAAGAGAATATAGTAATAAGGATAGCACTATTAATTATATATAAACTACTTATAATATTAGTATTAAATTTATTAGGCTAGTAGAAATTACTAGATTTAACTATATACCTTAGCTTATTAGTATTAAAATAAATAAGAAATTAAGTAATAGCTTAGGGTTAGTCTAGGGTTAAAGAATAATAAATAAGAACCTTATTATAGTAAAGGCTTTAAATAAACTTAAAAAGGAGGGATTAAAGCTCTTACTATATAACTAGTAAGAAATTAATAATTATATATAATAGCTTACCTAATAGCTTATAAAGATAGCTAATATAGCAGTACCTAAATAACCTTAAAAGTATAGTAAACTATAGCCTTAGTAAAATAAAAGGGTAAAAGATATAATAGTAAAGGTAAGATATACTAATAGGTAGTAGTAATAATAATAAATATAGGAATTATAGCAGGCCTTAATAAAAGTAATAAAAAAACAGGATTATATTATCTTAAAGGAAAAGAGAAATAGTTAGCAATAAGTAGTTAGTAAGTTATTTAGGTTAAAAGAGAGCCTTTAGACCCTAAAACACTAGGCCTAGCTATAGAGTGGACTTTCTCTTAAGATATAATAGGTTTTATTACTAACTTAGCTAGGGAATAATAGTAAGGAGGAAATAATAAAGGTCATATATAAGGGTAAGGCAAAGGTATTTATAAAGAGGTTTTTTCCTTTATTTATAGCTAGGGCTCTAGGTCTAGAAATAAAGGTAGAAATAAGATACTATAATAATAATTAAGTAGTTCCTATGTTTATAAAGAAGCAAATTAAAGAAATTATAAAGAATATAGTAAGTTAAAAAGCCTTAGGGCTAAATAAGCTATTAATAGGTTTCCTTAAGCTATATAAAGCAGCCTTAGTATTATATTTAATATGCCTTATAAATATATACTATAGTTTAGGATACTATCTAGCCTTCTTCTAGTAAGTAAAAGTAATAGTTTTATATAAACCTAGGTAAACCCCTAAGGAGTTAGGTAGACTAGGGAGGTAAAAGCTAATATTACTATTAAATATACTAAGAAAAGTAATTAAGGGAGCTATTATAAGGAGGATTACTATTATAGTAAAGGAAGGCTATATACTACTAAATATATAAATAAGTAATAAAGCTAGTAAGTTAATAAAGATAGTACTAAGTATGCTAAAAGAGGTTATAAAAATAGCATAGTATTACTAGGGAATAGTATTATTATTATAGCTAGATATTACTAGGGCATTTAATATTATTAGCTATAAATAGCTAATTTACACTATAAAGGGGTTAGGACTACTAGAGTAAATAGCTAGATAGGTATAGGGCTTTATATTAAAAAGAAGAGTATAACTAGCATTTAATAAGTATATTACTAAGAAAATCTAAGTTACTATAGGGGTTTTATAAGGGTTACTAGTATTTCCTATTCTCTTTTTACTTTATATTATATTATTATATTAAAGACTAGTAGTAGTAGAATTAATATTAAAATTAGGGTTCTTAGATAATATAAATATTATAGTATATAAAAAAATAATAAAAAAGACTAAAGTATAACTAAAAAGAGCCTAAAGGATATATAAGGAGTAATTAAAGGAGTATAAGCTAAGGTTTAACCTAGGAAAGAGCAAGTTATTATACTTTATAAGGAAAAGGCAGGTAATTATAATAATAATCTAACTTAAAAGAATAATAATATAACTAATATAATTAGTATAATTCCTAGGGGTTTAGATTTACTAGAAGCTTTATTAGTTAACCTATATAAAGAAAGTAAATACTAAATTATTATAGCAGAAGTTAGTACTTATAGTGCTAGCTATGTTTATATAGGGATACTAACTAAAGTATGTAAGATTCCTTTATATATAAGTAATAAAAAGCATAATAGCTTATAAAGCTAGGATATACTATACTTATAGTAAGTTAGAAGGGGTAGTATAAAGGGTAGTAAAGGCATTTATAAAGGAATAAAATAAATACTTAAGGCAGGTTATAAGGGTATATAAGGTAATACTAGTAATACTCTTAAAGATAAAAGTAATAGTATTGCTAGTAGATTTATACCTTAATTATATTAAGTAATAATTCTACTAAAGACTTAAGGATAGTAATATAGGTAAGAAGATATAATAAGTATGTAATTTAATAGTATTATAGCTATAATACTAAGGAAAAGGATGCTAATATAATTACTATAAGGCATTTCCTAATACCCCCCCCTCCCTCCTTGATAGCCTTATAGCTAAATAAAAATTAGAGAGGGAGTAGGAAAAATAATAAATATAGCAGAGATATAAGGCTTAAGTAAGAAGAAAATAGGCAAAAATAATAGTAATAAATAAGGAACCTAACTTTAAGAGTATAAAAAAAATAGTAAGGCTTTATAATAGCCTACTAAAGTATAAATCTATAGCCTTAGTATAGCTTTAAATAAAGAAAATAAAGCTAAATGCCTTTCTTTATAATAAATAAGTGCCTAAGGTAATATTATTAATATATTAATACTAGGGAGAAAATAAGGATATTTATTACTTTATTTTTTTATACTTAAAATATAACTATTTAAGGCTAATCCTAGTAGTGCTTATAATAAGAAACCTATAGGAGCTTAAGGCAGTACTTAATAATAAGAAGCTAGTACTAAATATTATAAAGTAGGTACTCTTAACTAAATAACTTTAGTAGTATAAGTTAGTAGAGGAGCTTTATAAGGTATAGTAAATATATAATATTAAGGTTAAGAAAGGGACTAAAGGTAATAGAAATAATAGAATAAAGGAGGAAGAGCTAGATCAGGAGGGGAGGTGCTTATAGGGGGTTTTTACTAATATACTAACTTTTTATATAAAGCATAACTATACTTCTATTATTATCTATAGTTCTAGGGGAACTAGTAGATATCTTATACTAATGGTTAAAAATAATAAAGACTTTATATTAGAGGCTTAGCAGGAGCTATATAGAAGAATATAGGTTTTCTTCCTTATTTTAGGGTTTTTCCTATATTAAGAAGTTAGTCGATGAACTAGATAGTGGCTCTAGCTACCTAGCGTACATGAATAATAAATACAGCTAAGATTATACTAAATTTACCCCTATATAATTTAAGTATCTCTTTTATACCTTACTTATTAATATTAAGTAAGTTCTCTCTTCCTTAAAGTATTTTTTAGTAATATACCTACTATATCTTACCTCCTTTTTATAGTACCTAGTAATATATTTAATCTTATAGTAGTTATAATATTACTTTAAGTAGATTATTTTATTATATAGCTTAGCATTAAAAATCTCTACTTAGTATACTATTCCCTTATAGTATAGGTAGTTTACTGCCTTAGTACCCTTAATACTAACTATTAGTAGTGCTTTTATTATTATTCCCTTTAGCTTTTATATTATTATCTTTATCATATTTAAACTATTTTCTTTTTTAATATTCTTTCTTATATCCTTAGTTATAATATAGTTTATTAGTTATAACAAAAATCCCTTAATAATTATACTAAATATCTTTTTATTTACTTTTACCTTAAGTTTAAAAATAACTCTTATTTAAGCTATATTTTCCTTTTATTTCCTTCTTACTTTAATAAATATAATAACTATATTTTTACTTTATAGTTAGTATACTATTATTACTTTTTTTATATTAATAATACTATTTACTACCTTTATAATCTCCCCTAGTAATTTATTCTTAACTACTTTATTAATAGTATTTTTTTTACTATTACTTCTTAGTAGTAATAAGCTAGTATTACTATGCTCTTTATTTAGGCTAAAAGGATTATTATATTCTTCCTTATAACTTTATAAGCTATAATAATTACTTAAGTCCTTTTAATTATTATTTTAGTCCTAAAAATAGCCTTTATTATTTCTTTAACTGCCTTTTTAACTATAGGTTTTACCTTATTATTAACTACTTTTATAATTAAAGCTTATAAGCCCTTTATACTAATTCTTATTTAGGCTATCTTTCTGCTTATATTTATAATAATTTATATAATAAATCTAATAAAAGCTTATACTTTTATTATTTTTACCTTTAAAATAACTTTTATTATTAATTTCTTTAGTAATTTTATTTTATTCTTTAATTTTTTTTTATACTATTATTACTCTAAAATTCTCTTTTTAATATTATATTTCTTTCTAAGTAGTGTCTTATTTTTTATTAATTATAAATTTATATAAAAATTCTTTAATTATTATATTTCTTATATTACTTACTCTTCTTATATAATATATTATTACTAGGGAAGGTAATTAATAATAAGAAATCTAATTCTATGCTTCTTTTATGTTTTAGGCGTAATACTGCATTGTATCCGTGGTGTCGGCGTCTTTAAGGTCTTCTAATTTAGTGCTAACTTGTTAATTTAAATATGCTTAAGATAATAACTTTTACTTATAATTCTTATCTTTTTATTTTATTAATAAAAAGCACTTATTTTAAAGTTATTAAAATATAAACTAATAATACTCTTAGCCTTAGTAATACTATTTTTTTTAACTATAAAGAGGTTAAGTTAATAAATACTAGATTTCTTATAAAGCTAAAAAAGAGATTAATAACTTTAATACTATTAATATTTAATAGTTATATCTTAAGTAAATCTAGTAATAATACCTTTTACTTATAATAAAAAGTATAAAAAAGAAAGCTATTATAAGTTAACCTAACTAACTAAGCTAAATATATTAAATAATAAGCTTAAGAAGTATATATTACCTTTATTTATTAGGTTAAAGCATTATATAATCTTTTTATCATTACCTAAGTTTGTTAAGCTTTATAGTGCATTTTACCACTAAAGCTTACAGGCAAGGCTAGATTACCTGGCCTCTTAAAGGTTATCAACTAACCTTCCGGATTACTGGAGATCTAGGGTGCTTACATAAGCATATTT
>AFQZ01000580.1:0-31291 GCA_000222935.2 Aciculosporium take MAFF-241224 | reverse complement strand
CACACACACACACAGAGAGAGAGAGAGAGAGAGAGAGAGAGAGAGAGAGAATAAGAGGACTAACCATATCCGTGGCCATGGTGCTTCACTGCAACACATAGCACTTTAAAACAGTGCATGCGAATGGACGTGGTCTTCGCGCGCTGCTCGCTCTCCAGAATCATGTAGACGGGCCTGGTCAGGAGTCCAATAAAGGTGTCTCTCTCGCTGGTGGTCAGGAAGATTTTGGACAACTTTTGCTTCAAGACTTTGCACATGGTTTCTAGGGCAGCCTGTAACTGTGAAGCGGAGTCCCAAGCCTCTTCCTTTGACGTGCTCTTCTTGGGCTTGCCACGACCACGAGCAACAGGTGCGGCAGATGACTTCTCGGCAGCTTTGGATTCTACAGCGGCAATGGTCCATTGCAGCAGAAAGCCGTATATCTCGAGCAGCTCTTTGTGATGTGACACTGAGTCTTGCTCATCTGGTGTGTCCATGTCGTTGTACATATAATCGCATTCAGCACTCAAGCCGCTCATGACCAGGTCAAATACTTTGCTTAGGGCGTGCGAGGGTAGAAAGGAGGTATATCTAGGAGAAGAAGGAGCGACATTATTACGAGTTTAATCAGAAAAGTTGGGAAGAATATTTGGAGCTGCTTACTTTAGTAAGAACTGTAAGGAGTCCATGTTGGCTGGTCGCAAGATCGCATCTGGGTCGTGGGCCACCGCATCAATGATAGGATTCAGCACTGGGTTGATGACCTGGTTTGTGAGCGACTGAGGGTCATTTTCGCAATCGAATAGCGCGCTGTCGGCCTCAGGAGTCGCAATAGTAGAAGGGTCAGACATGTAATGCTTGAGCGCATCGTTTATGTCGAAATTAAGTGTCGCCATGATGGGCAAAGACTTCGCCTCTGCGGCCGGGACAGGAACAACTGCAGTCGGGAGAGCGATGAAGCAAATGTGCTGCAAAAAGGAATTAACGGAGGGCTTGGTAAGTTAATGCACCCCTCGCGGTTTTCGAGCAAACAGCCCTCGATTTGCGAAGCGGGAGCGCCGAAGAAAAGGTGAGCATGAACTATCCTGTATCTGGTTGACGTTGACGTCGATGATCCAACCGGGTCGTGTGTCCCTCAGCAACGGTTGTTTTTGTTTTGTTTGACGCGCGCGGTGGCCCCTCTATTTCTCAATCCCGCCTGGCCACCCACTTAACCGCCACCTCGGCACCAGCCATGCTACCAAGCTAGCACGATTAAAACTTGGAGCCCATCAGTTGCGCGCAACTCCTGTCCATCAATCACGCGACGGACGGCCTGTCAGAATTCGACGGCCTTGTTGGCGGATTGCTAATAACAAGCAAACAAAAGCGGACAGTCATGCATGACATCAGGCCGCCGCTGGACCAACGTTGAAAAGGCGTACTGTCGCCGTTGACGCTGCAGAAATACCAGATTGAGCCATACTTGCTGCCACCCCTTTTGTAGCTGGAAAATTTTCATCACCGTGTCCAGAATAGACTTACCTTTTTACCTTGCCAGCATGGCCTCGGCCTCTGCACGTCCACGGGCCGACGACCAATTCGATATCCATGAAGATGCGAGCACAGAAGAGACAGAGATGATGGTGGAGGATGATGGTGTCGACCAGCCGGCCAATGACGTAGGCGGAGCCGCTGCGACAGATGAACTGATGGATGGAGCTGAGGAGGAACTTGACGATGAAGAGGGGGAGGAGGGGGAGGAGGAGGATGAAGACGAAGACATCTCAGACGATGAACAGGTCGAGGTCAGTGTACAGGCGGATATGGACAAATTGGCCAATGACTTCCCTGGGTTTCGTGGCAAGTATCGCCTAATCAAGAGGATTGGTGAGGGTATGTTACAACTCAAATCTGCTGCCTCGGCGTGAAATGGTAGCTAATCACGGTGAGCGCAACGACACAGGCACATTTTCGACTGTGTACAAAGCAGAAGATATTCAGTATGATAGATACGACAACAGCTGGGATTTCGACGATGACTCTTCTAAATGGACACCCCCGCCACTAAAGAGACATGGAAGTCACGCCTCGTCAGAGCGCTTTCAACGGCGCAGACCACGGTTCGTCGCCATCAAGAAGATCTACGTCACCTCGAGTCCAGCCAGAATCCTGAACGAACTTGAACTGCTGCACGACTTGCGCCATTGCCTGTCTGTGTGCCCTCTTGTCACGGCCTTCCGCAATACCGACCAGGTGGTTGCGATACTGCCATATTTCCGACATGGCGATTTCAGAGCATATTTCAGAGACATGACAACCCAAGATGTTGCCATATACCTGAGGTCTCTCTTCACAGCCCTAAGGAGTGTACACGAGCACAAAATATTGCATCGTGACATCAAACCAACCAACTTTCTCTACGATCCGTCGACTCAGCACGGCGTCCTCGTGGACTTTGGACTAGCGGAACGTGAAGGCTCCGAGTCAAAGCCATGCCTATGCCATGAATATCGCGAGACGCGCAAGCAACGGCAAGTGAATTCTGTGTGGGCTCAAACCGCCATTGGATTGCAACCAGGATATCCCAAGTCAGACACACGTTCATCAAAACGCGCCAATCGCGCTGGAACTCGAGGTTTCCGTGCTCCCGAAGTTTTGTTCAAATGCACCGAACAAACAACCTCAATTGACATATGGTCAGCCGGCGTCATCTTGTTGACTATCCTCTCAAAACGATTTCCCTTCTTTAACTCGGCAGACGATGTGGAAGCAATGATTGAGATTGCCACCATCTTTGGCTCTAAAAGAATGAAGTCCGCGGCGCTACTTCATGGATGTGTTTTCGAAAGCAGCATTCCTACCATCGGTCAACAAGGCTTTACAATGGAAAAGATTATCATGTGGAGCACTTGTCGAACAGACAACAAACCGCTGACTATAGAAGAGAAGTTGGCGGTGCGATTCTTGGAAAGATGCATGGAGTTGGATCCAACGAAGAGAATCACGGCGGAACAGGCGCTGGAGCATCCTTTCCTGCAAATTGATCAGCCGCAGCGTCAGGAGACAAGAGACGATGATGAGGTGGACATGTTGCCTGGGTTTTAATGCTCGGAGTTGAAGCGGGTGGAGTTTTGAGTTCCTCGATACCAGGTTTTATTCAAATGACAGAATCCTCAGCGTCTCTTGTATTTAAAAGTAGAGCATATTTGGCGTACAACTGGGCGGCTTGAGGCCATCTCAGCGGGTGGAGATTATTATACACTGTAATTCAAATACTAAATTTGATGGCTTCCGTCCAGGAAGGGCGCACACACATGCATGACAATATCCTGGTGAGAGCCGCGCAACAGCCATCTTTACTGTACGTACAGCTGCCGAGATGGGAGGGTCCAACGAGCCGGGCCGTGGTAAACATCATCATCACATTCGATATTGTCGTCCGGAGGCCAAGAAATGCATTTCTTTTCTTTTATTCATAAAACTCCATATCAAGAGTTCCCTAATGCAATGCTTCGAAACCGAAAACCCGATCCTAGGCCCCGTTTCCTTCCGTTCCACCTTTGAAGTACAAGGTTTTATCCATGGAAAAAAAGTGCATCCCTGCCACATCCCGCCGAAGATTTGTCTTGACGCCAGTCACCGACTCCCGTGAGCGTACCGATTTTGATTTTATTTCAAAGCACAGAGCATGGCGAACGAAGTCTCATGGACGTGTTAAAAAACGATTTCTTTTTTTTTGGTAAAATTTGTCCATATTTACGCAACCAGCTCGACAACGCCACCAGCCTCCTTGATCTTCTGTTCTGCAAGCTTGCTGACCCATCTTGCGCGGACAACCAGGGGTATCTCGGGGAGACGGCCCTTGCCAAGGACCTTTGAGTAGCCGAGGGGCAGGAGGTCGAGGACGGGGACGGTGTCCTTCTTGGAACCGGAAATGTAGGCGTCGCGGGTCTCGGCGGGGACGAGAGTCCACAGCTGGAAAATTTATGTCAGTTTGGTGGGTACGAAAAATGCGTGTACTTCCCCAAGCCATCTTTCGCGACAACATTCAACATGCATAGTGCTTCTGCATAATGAACATCACGTCTCGTGTGATTCAACCGCGCATCCGAGAATCTTGTGCTAGAGAGTTCATTTCGTCTCACGGACAAAGGAAAGGGGATAATTACCTTGTCCAAGTTGATGACAGGTTTCCAGAAGTGGTTCTGTTGCTTGTGGAAATATCGCATACCAACTTTACCAAAGTAACCGGGATGGTACTGTTTTCAAGATTCCGTTAGATTTCGCGGCTTTTTCGCATTAATCGTCGTGCGCGTCAGGGTGTGTTGAACCTTGTCCATGTTGGTACGGTGGTGGTGCTGACCACCAGCCAGACCACGACCACCGGGGTGCTTGCGGTGCTTGCCAACACGACCGTGTCCGTGAGAGACGTGGCCGCGACTGTACGGAAATTTCAAAAACAAATTTGTTAGCGCTTTTGATCCTGTCTTCTGACCGATTTGAATCTATTGTTTTTTCGAGGCGACAAAAAGATCTGTCTGGGAGCACCAGCATTGCCAATGGCAACAAGGTGCCACCTTGAAGCCCCTTCCAACCGCCATCTTTCTTCGTGGTAGAATCATAAACACGTACTGCTTGCGGGTCTTCGAGAATCGGGTAGGCATGGCGACGGTTGTGGTGGTGTCGCTTTTCCGATGTGATGCGTCGAAGACTGGAGTTGGGTGGTGATGAAATCTGCGCCTACTTGGCGTTTGAGTCGCTAGTACAGAGCCTGGCAAATTGTTAGCGAGAGGGCAGCCCAGCCCTAAGCAATTTGTGTGGTCTAGTACAGACTTGCTGGTGTTATTTTGTGGGGCCATCTTGGTCAAATCAGGTGACCTCGAGCTCTTCCGTGGAGGCTCTTGGTGACCCACCCATAACAAATGGGTTACTTGAGCGTCCCGAAATCTTGCAACTCGCGCGTGGCCGCGATTCCACCGATCTTGACATACAGAAATATGACCCACCATGTCCGTGTAAGAATGGGCTCATGATGGGTTCAGACGTTGATGTGAATGGTGCAATGCATCATTTACAACAATTGGATTTCCACCATCCTTTCACACCATATAATGTTCAAGAAGAGTTCATGAGAACTGTCTATGGTGTTCTAGAAAAAGGTTCTGGCCAGATCGGGATTCTAGAGTCTCCAACGGGAACTGTATGTCCGCATCTGCGTCTTTACTTTTATTTGCGCTCTTTTAAAACTCAATCAAGTGCTGGTGCGACACAAGTGGTTACCCAAGTTCATGCTGAGCTAATCTGGGAAACCATAGGGCAAATCCCTCTCACTTATATGTGCCTCACTCACGTGGCTTCGAAACCACAAGTCGACGCAATTTGAGACATCTCTTCATGATGCAAGAGAGTCTTTGAAAGAAGAGCCGTCATGGCTCATCGATCAACTCCTCAAACGGAGGCGTGATGAGCTAGTCCAGCGTTGGGAAGACAGAGAAAAAAGACTTGCGGCGGTCAGACTGAAAGAAAAGGCCCTCGAAGACCGAGTGAGAAAGCGACGTCGATTAGAGGCATCTGAAAACCTAGGCGATTTCAAGCATGTAGATGCTAATGATTTTGAAGCCGAATGGCTACTAGAGGATTGGGAGGACCGCGATGCTGGTCCCCGGGATGCTCTCTCTGGGCTCAGCAAAGAGTCTCGTGAAGTATTAGAACGCCTCGGGCTTGGCGGACCTCGCAAAAAAGAAGACGACGAGGAAATTCTAGATGAGGAGATAAAGGTGCGGGCTTGCTCCTCTCATTCCACGCTGCAGCGGGACGTCTTTAGTGACCTTTGTAGATCTATTACACGTCAAGAACGCACTCGCAATTGTCTCAGTTTATAGCTGAGTTGCGACGGCCTGTGTTCCCTTCTTCGTTGCCAAAATCCTTCGCTGATGGAAACGGGCCTGCCACAGAACCCGTGAAACTTGTTCCACTGTCCTCTCGTCAAAGACTCTGCATCAATCCATCAGTGTCGCGACTGGCGTCTGTTCAGGCAATCAACGATCGGTGCTCTGAGCTCCAACAGCCGAAATCTGCCAAGAAATGCTCTTTCATACCCAGGGAGGAGCTTCTCAGCGAAACGCATCAGTTCCGCGACACCGCTTTGGCCACAATACCTGACATTGAAGACCTTCATCAAGTTGGAAAGTCTTTATCCGTTTGCCCATACTACGCGTCGCGCTCTGCCTTGCCGGGTGCAGAAATCATCACTCTCCCCTACCCGTTGCTCTTACAGAGGAGCGCCCGAGAGGCGCTCGGCATTAAGTTGGAGGGCAATGTTGTCATCATTGACGAAGCACACAACATTATGGATGCGATTGCCAACGTCCACGCGGCGGATATCAAATTGAGCGATTTGCGGAAAGGGCGTGCCATGCTGGGCCTGTATGTCAAAAAGTTTGGAAAGAGACTCAAAGGCGTCAATCGGGTGAATGTTGGGAGAGTCGGTCGAGTCATTGACGGGTTGAGTCAATGGATGGAGAATGCTCAAGGAATAAAGGTACGGGGCGAAAAATATGGTTGTCACAGCCTGTGCGCTTTCATTTGCTAATCGTCCTGAAAGATGGAACACGGAATCGTGGACACAAACGACCTGACTCGACCAAAAGGTATCGACCAAATAAACATGTTCGAGCTCATTCAATACATCCAAGAATCCAAGCTCGCCTACAAAATTGAGAGCTACGCGGCACATGTGGAACAAAGCGAAAGAGAAAGGGATCCCAGCAGCAAGAAAGGCGTGACGCAGTCCAGCTCGCTCGTTCTACATGCCCTCGTGTCGTTTCTCGTCGCTCTCACGAACCCAAGCTCCGAGGGTAGAATATTCTACCAGAAGATCAGAGGCCCGCCAGCAGACATCCAGCTATCTTATCTACTCTTGTCGCCAACTCATGCATTCTCATCAATTGTATCAGCGTCCAGAGCCGTGATCCTAGCTGGCGGAACCATGTCGCCGTTCGACGACTACAAAAACCATCTGTTTCCAGGGTTAAGCGAGGCCAAAATTACGACGCTAAGCTGCGGGCACGTCATACCACGACAGAACTTGTGTGTCTGGACTCTTGCTGGTAGTCGTCCTGGCGGGACCCCGTTTGAATTCAGCTACCAACGCCGAGGAGAGCAAGAAATAATCAAAGATCTAGGACTGGCGATTCTCAACATCTGTTCCGTTGTACCAGACGGCGTGGTCGTCTTCTTCCCCAGCTACGGATACCTCGACGAGGTCAGCGCAGCATGGGGCCGATCGTCCCAAACGAACGCACAGCCCACCATCTGGGATCGATTGCAGGCTCGGAAGAAAGTTTTACGAGAGACCAGAGGCTGCTCGAGCGACGAAGTCCTCCAAGAGTACACACAAGCCATTCTCGGCGAAGTTCAGGCACCCGCGGCCACGGCCACGGCACCGTCGACCGGCGGCCGAGGCGGTGCCTTGCTCCTCAGTGTCGTCGGCGGGAAAATGTCCGAAGGGATCAACTTCTCGGACCGCCTCGGTCGCTGCGTCATGGTCGTTGGCCTGCCATACCCCAATATCGCCTCGCCAGAGTGGAAGGCAAAGATGGAGTATATCGAGACGACGACGTTGGTGAGCCTGACGGGCCCGAGTGACGCAACAAGAATGACCAAGGAGGAAGCTACGCTTCAAGCCAAAAAGGCGGCTAGAGAATTCTATGAGAATGCCTGCATGCGGGCCGTGAACCAGAGCATCGGTCGGGCCATTCGCCATAGAGGGGACTATGCTGCGATTGTGCTCGTTGACAGGAGGTATTCAACTGAGAGGATCCAAAGCAAGTTGCCTGAATGGATTCGCAATGGCCTGCGTTCAGGGGAGAGCAGTACCAATATGCTTGGCGGGTTAATGGGGGCGTTGGGGGCATTCTTCCGAGAGAAGCGTCAACTGCAACAAGAGGCTGCACCTTTGAATGTCGTTTGAAAATGGTAAAGATTGGTGCGCGCCCAGTCATCAATTCGTCTGGGCCGGTTGTATATCACGCATACGTCTGAGCTTTTTGACGGCATATTTACGGATTATGGCATCGCACAACAAGGTACCCGGCGACTAGCAATCTACCAGACCATCAATGCCAATATCAATATTCCGCAACCCGCTTCATAGTCGAGACGTATGAACCGACAACCACACAGCACAGGATACACCAATAGCAACTCCGTCCCCTCTCACCAAAACGGAATGATGGAAATAAGTACATATTTCGCCAGCCACGTCCGACGGCGTTTCGGATATGGCAACACGAGAGATGAGTGGAAATGAGTCATTCTGACTTCTCCCCGATCGAGCCGTCGGATCCATGCGAGGCCCCACTTGGAGGAGGAGATTTTTCAAGATCACACGGTGCGTCGCACAGTCACCCTTACCCTTGGCCGCTGGGGACGGACGGGACAACGGTGAAATTCCCCAGTTTTCATGTACGCATAAGCAACAGGATTAGAGGAGAGAACGGAATGAAAGACGAAGCATAGGTTTCTATATCCATGTTGCTGGCTGTGAAGCAGATGGTGAACCAGCATCTATGTTTCGCTATCGGAAATAGCAGGAAATACCACCGCAATACCCATCACCTACAGGCTACGAACCATATTCTTTATTAAAAAAAAAACCCCTCCAACATATCAAGCACAAAGGAGGAAATGTTATCCGCAAGTTATCACCAACCACGGACACAACACGACACCGGAAACTTCAGCACAAGGTGCAATTCCCCAAGGAGCAGGATGCATATCATGGGCCAGAAAGAAGTCTCACGAAGAGCGGGAACATAGAGCCGAGGCAACTCTATGAGATTTTCAAACAAAGCTGACGAGCATCTGAAATAAGAGAATTACTTCATGAGAACAGCCATGCACACGATGTTAGCGATTAGAGGGCATATCTAAAATGGCCCAATGACCAGTCACTCTGGCGAATGAGTCACAGCACAGCATCGAGAGTCAACTGCCGCGATGACAGGAACAAACCCTGATGATTTGAACATGACTTAACTTCTCTTCAAGGACAGGGAGCGACACATCGTCTGAGCAAAAGCCATGGCCTATGAAATAAAATGCAAATACAAAAAAAAAAAAAAAAAAAAAGGAACTAAAGTGGATATACGTTTTTAGAGCAATAGTACTGATATTGGTCATCATAAATTATTTTTACCATGAGTTGTCTTACTTATAAGAATATTAACAACTAACGCCAGTAATATCATTACTTGGTAAATTCCCAGATATAATGCAACTTCACAAAAGAAACAAGTAGTCGCAATGACTATAAGATTTGCGCGCTCTCGTTGGTGAGTAGACCTCATACCACCCCTCGTTCCCCACACGAAACATTGATGCTAATAGAAGTCGTCTAAATGCAGCGCTTCACTTTTTGGAAAGCATCTCCCGAAGGGCATCCACTTCTGCTTCGCGCCTGGCAAGTTGCAACTTCAGCGCGTTCCTCTCGCGCGTGACTTCATCAAGAGCCTGCTCGAGATCTGAAATACGATCGAGACGCTTCTGGCGATACTTTCGGGCAGCCATGGTATTGCGATGTCTCTTGATAGCAGCTTGGGCATCCTCACTATCGGCATCTAAGATGATGGGAGGTGAGGACATATGCTTGCGCTTGGACCCTGCGCTACGGCTGCTAGCAGTTGGGTTGCAAAACTGAGGCCGGGAAGGGATATGTGATTCTGGAGAAACTATTGGGTTTGTTGATGATGACGACGACGAAGATGATGATGCTCTTGACGATGCCGACGAGGTGGAAAAGAGGGTAGGTTTGATCAGCTCCGCGATGGGCTTATCATGAGACAGCGATGGTAAGGTGCCGTTCAAAGAGCGACTGTCTTGATACGGGCGGGGAAGAATATTAATGCCAGAGCCATTCAAGCTTTGGCTTTCACTGTTGAGAATGTCATAGCGGTAGTGCGAAGGGCGACGATCGTTAGGGCCTTCTTTTAAAATAATTAATGACTCCGTAGTTGGTTTTCTTTTGTTGTGCACATGATTCAATGGCGTTCGGAGGGCCGATACTTACTGTATTGCCCGATACCATGATTGGAGCTGAGACCCTCAAAAAGTCCCAGCAAAGTCATGTCTGGTCCGTAAAGGTCGGAAATAGCAGGAGTGACAGGGACGGGCGTAGGATTTATGAGAAAGTCCTGGCTAGGTGGTTGGAGAAGCGCTGGGCATAGCTCGTTGCTATCTTGCACTTGATGCCCAAGGAATGCCGGTGACGGGCCGCAGGACAAATCCTCGGATGATGAAGACAAGGCAGCTTCGACCGAAAATGGAGAGATGGCAGACGGCGGCAGACCAAAGGGCTGATTGAAAATGACGAAATCGTGAGTAAAAGAGGGCCACGGTGGAGAGTTATTGTCAAGGGGGAAATCGGGCGCGAAGAAGTCTTCGTTGAGACAAGGTGTGGATAGGGCAGGAAGGTCTTGATTGTTGCTGGAAAACTGGTATGTCCCAGTCGACGCCAGACAAGACCCGAGTGAACTACCAAGGAGGTCTTGGGATCTTGTTGGATTGCTGGGGCAGGAAGAACCGCTGGGTCTGGCGAGAAGTAGTAGCTGTTGCCGTGTCGGGGGTGTCCATGAGCTCACGGCAGGAGACCTCTCCTAAGCCCCGGAGAGGCGGGGGACGGTTGAGATGAGTGTGGTTGTTGGTGTTGAAGATAAGAGGGGGAGGATGCGCTCGCGAAAGGGCGCCGCAAGAAGAGTAAAAAGTCACACGACGAGGCTGATGTGGGTCGGAAACTGAGAGGCAGAGGAATCTACATATTTAAACTCGACGTTGAAAAGAACCCCAGAAACCCCCCCACATGGATCTGACTCTTGACTCTGGGAAGTGAGGGATTAATCTTAGCTGGGACAGGATGGCAAAGAGCGGGGCCAATTCTTTGCGCACTGTGTCAGGGTATACCCACTTGTGATCAGCCAACTCTGGAGGACATTCATTACACAGGGTCCGGCACCCACATCCCTACCCTACGACGCGTCACTGGACAATTCTCTTGCGCATATGTGGGAGGAAGAAAACAGGTCGACGTTGGCTAGACCAAAAGACGAATCATTATTATTGATTTATTATTTGGCTATTTTTTTCTTCTTCAGCAAAAATTTCAACTCTCTACGTACATCGTCCAAGTTGACCCACCCATAAAGGTGACAATACCGTCAGGATGCCCGTGTCATCGACCACTGAGCTTCTTCTCGAGCAGCCGGAGCGGCACATAGGTTAGTGCACTCGAGGCGAACGCAACCTCGAACCCGATATCACCCGTCTTGCTCGCGATCGGACCCGTGTACCATTCTTCTCTGATACAAGGCACGATCACGCCAAACGAAAGGACGGCGCTTGCAATGGCTGCTATGCCGAGGGGCAATTTATTTCCCTTATCCCAAATCGACGGATCGTACGACGCAAATCGACGGCGTCGAATCACCGTGTGGTCGACGATGATGATGCCAACAAACGACGCTGACCAATATGATATCAACGACATGAAATTGCTGAGGCTCGTGTAAAAGTCTCGGTATGCATAGATGGCCACGGGAATGATGGTGGCGGTGATGATGACGGCAAAGAAATAGCGAGGAATTCTGAAAAGAATCGGCGCGAGGGCTTGAAAGTTGAGGGTAATGGCATAAAAGCTACTGCAGGTATTGCCGAGAAGAGAGAGTGTCTGCAGCACTACCACAAACTTGCCAAACCCTCCCGCACTACTCAGCATTGCCGCAAGAACTCCTCCGATGCCATAAGCGTCATTCCCACTCTCCCATGCAGGATTATTGGGCAATGCACCGGCTATTGCTGCGCCGAGGGTCATAAGCAGAACTGTTGGAGTCAACAGTCCCCAGTACGTGTAATGAAAGATTCGCCACCTACGAGCATTGTTAGCAACTTGACTGAGTGGAAGATCATACGACCAGGACTACGTGGCCAGAAGAACCTACGATGGTACTTTCGGATCGAAGTATGTCGTCAGGTCGCTGGCAATCGGCCCCCAGGGAATTTGGTAGGCCGCTATTATCATGCCAAAAGTCAGGATATTGGCTGCCGTGGCGCCGTCTGCAGGTGCCGACTGCTTTGCAAGACCACTTCCTCCAACACCTGCCGCGATAATAATGCTGACGAGAGCGGGTACACAAGAAAACGTTTCAAAAATGTGCAATATGTTGAATCCCGCAAAGGACACAATCAACGAGATAATGGCAATGACGACAATGCCTACGTTGGGTGTTATGCTTCCCGAAGATATCGCTGCTAGACACTGTCCTCCGACGACACAAATAATGGCATTGAATCCAGTCAATGTGGCAAGGTTGAGCAAGACCGGAACGACTACGAGGTAGCGGCTGAAAGTCAACTCGTCAGCCAGACTATGTAACAAGTGGTGGGTGAATGACAAAGAGAGCAGAAAGACCGCAAGAAGGCCATGCAACATACCCAAAACTGTATCGAGCGTGAACCATTTGTCTCATGCCCGTTTTCGGGCCAAATGTGGCCAAGATACCAGGCGCAATGCTGACCAAGAGATTGAAAAAGAGGATTACGAGGGCAGAGTCACGCAAGCTAAGATTATATGCCAGGGGACCGAGCATGCCGAATGTGAGACTGCGGCAGATGTCGTGGGCGGTTAGTATTGGCAGGCTCTTGCAAAAATGTGGTATCTGGCGGGGACTCTTAACATACGCTAGAATGTTGGAGTTGATAGAGAACCAAATGGTAAAAACACGGAAGAAACGCTGTTCTTTCCGCTCGTCGAGGGGCAACGGGCGTATTCCATTTTCCTCGACATGGCCTACCCGAAGAAGTTTTGGAAGAACCGGCAGGAAGCGAGATGAGAGTTTGTTGAACTTGAGGCGTTTGTCAGAGCCGCAAGCAGACGGGTCCTTGCCTTGCTCTTCGCCTTTCGTGCCTGCGCAGCCCACCGTGGAACAAAGCGACGTTGACGCCTCGATAGCTTCGCTGGCTTTTCCTTTCGTTGATGAATGCGTGTCATGACCAACTTGCTGATGTTGGCCCATAGTCGTTGGTAGTTCTGGTACTTGGCAGCTCTACATCAAGTCTGCACGTCAAGACAAGTCTTCATAGACTCGAAGTTTGACGGGAAGGATTTAGTCGTGCGGCGCCCCACTTTTTGAGACTCGCAACCTTGAAAAAGATTAGATTAGAGCACATCAGGTGCCGAGACTATAACCCCTCTCGTATAAAAGCGTTAAATAGCTGTTATTTCAAGTAAATACACAGATTGTAAAAATAATATATATATCTATATATATATTATATTAACTGTGAGAAGAAATAAATCCATATAAATATACTGTAGTGTTTACATGCTAATGTCACGGGTAGTTTGCGGCTAGGAATAGGTACCTTTATAGCGTTGCCGGAAAGGATGTCTTCCCCACCGCGAACGAACCAGAGTGACTATGATTGGCCGGGGAAATCCATGGTTGGCTGCTCAGTTGGCTGCTCAGTCGACCGCTCAATGTTTGTCGAGTCTCAAGAGTCAACAGTCAGACCACCACTTGCCTCGACGTGCCATTTTCTGTTCCTGTTCCTGTTCATGTCGCAGTTCTGCATGGCTGTACGGCTAATCCAACATGACAACACTAAACATAATCATAAGAAACGCAAGAAAAGCATACACCTAATCCCTGACCAGCATGTCGTCACCAACTACATTTGATTCCATGCCCAACGAAATTCACCATGGCATTCTCTCACATCTGTCATCGTGCAGGGACGACATAAAGGCACTGAGACAAACGAGCAGACGATTCACAGATTTATGTGCAGCACATCTCTTCTCCAGTCTTCATATATCGGCTCTGAAACGCGATCGAGAGGTTTTCGAGCAAGTTGCGGCGTCCGCGCACCTCGCCTGTCATGTCAACACGCTTGTGTGGGAAGAAATCACGGGTGACTTTGATCTCTTGAGGCCTCCAACCCTGTATGATGGCCCTGGTGATGGGACAAACCCCGACGGGTATGAACGAGATCTGCTGGACGATTTGGCGGCTCAGAGCGAGGCTCTGTTCTGGTTGACATCTTATCATGTCCAGGCTGAGATGAGCAGGAGGAACACGAATTGCAGCAGCGACGCGGCGAGTGAGGCAGATCTTCCATTCTGGAACGAATTTGTACATGCAACAAGAGCCTGTCCCAACATATATACATTGGTGTCTCGACCCATGCATCCCGACCGCGAGCTCCAGCTCGCTGCTGAGGGATGCTATCCTCTGACCGCGGGAGTTGTATTTCAGTACTTGCATCGCCAAAACGTGCCTTCAGAATATGAACCAACCGACACGGTTTACAACATTGGATTTCTTTTCTACCTGGTGCCGTTGCTAAATTTGCACCATTCAACGGGGGATGTTCGTGTACGGCAGCTGAGTTTTTCGGACGAGACGATCTTTAAGCGAAGCGCACTGAGATTTCTGACCGAAAAAGATGGCAATGCTTTCATCAACATTTCACACCTCGAGCTGAAGATTACGGAACGCGTGGAAACGAAGTCGCCTGACGTTGACGAGCTGGCACTTAACATGACTGGACTGACAACTTGCTTGACGAGAGCAGCCCGATTGACGAGCTTCCATCTGTCCTGCGATGAATTGATTGAAACTTCTGGAAACTCATGGAACCCTACACAGAGAATAAGAGGGTATTTTTCGCTGTACATGATTCCTACATTGCCGGCTCTCCTGTCTGCTAGTTTTGAGAACGTGAATTTCGCCACAAGCCCCACCGGCACCTTCAAGCGCGATGAGTTGTCTGATGGGCCACAACTCGCCCTGTTGGATTTCACCAAAAGGCATGCTTCGACGCTACGCGAGTTGCAAATAGTCGACTCGATTATTGCTAAACGGACTATCTATCAACTAGCTGCAGATCCGTGCGTTTGCCTCAATCGGTTTGTTATGGCGGTCTCTGATGTGCACACTCATACTTTTGCCGTGGACGAACAGTGGCTTCTGAAACTGATGAACTGGAATCATGGCCGATATGGCGAAATGGACATGCGGCCTGCATTCAGGATCGAGTCCCGCCCGACCACCCATTATGTATCACCCGACCAGCGAGATCTCACAGTTGCCGCTGTAAATTGGTCACTAAGACACCGTATTCTTCAAGGCGAAAAGGTTTTGAAAAGGGGACGATTGGGTGATGCCTACGCTACGATTTCCTCGTCAGAACTCGAACAGGGCGAGCTCGAGTTATACGAGCACTTCCGAGAATTCCAGGCAGCGTATAATTTATGGATCGACAGGGATGGCGTGCTCTACGATCCCGGGACAGACAGGGACATTTCCTCCTGGGAATGTAAAAACGTGTCACTGCCGGGATGGCCTACAGCGCCCAACGATTGGCGCGTGCAAAATGGTCGGCAATGGAATGACCATATTGGTCTTTGGTCGGATGTCAAGCCCAGCGAATCATGGCGCCTATACAAGTACGCCTGGGACCGGCCCTGTTGTGAAAGAGAAAAGGGCAATGGTGTCTCTTGGTGCAGAGAGCGTGTTGCGATATCCGCCGCAGATGCCAACGAAACGGGCGGCGTGCCGGTGTGCTCCAGAAATTTATGCTTCACGGAGGACTTTGAGCAAATCGTGCGTCGTGAGCGCGGAGCAAAGTGGAGATATGGCTGCGATGGCGACGACAGGGTATGGTACTGGCAGGTGTATGATCTGACGCTCCCAGGCTACTCAACAGAATGCTGGCTTTTTGCACATCGGAATGGCGATTCAGGCACGGGGAGTGACCCCCTCGACTTCTGGGCTGACTGGAACGGAAATCAACATGGTGATAAGGCCTATCCGACACCATTTTCGCACGAACTTTTTTCATTCGCGACGTTGCCGAAGGACGACCCAGACCGCCCCGAGGGATGGCCTCTTCCTCGGAGCGATGAAATTGGCTTCCAGTTTGGTCCGCCGGTTGGGTACGAGGTGTCTGAGGATCCGACGATTGACGGGATCCCCTGATTGATGAGGTGGTGGCCATGGTGGCTTCTCCAAGTGGCTTTGGCGTCTTGGGGGATATCGGGATTGAGACTCCAGACCCATGCGTTATTCATGTTGAGGGGTTCGTACAGGGATTCTGATTCTGTGATGAAAGTCAGGGCGAGTCTGTGTCTAGTGTGGTACTGCTGAATCGCATCCCCGTGTTGGTATTTTGGTTCCTCATGGGAGCCACGGATTTCAAGGGGTGTAGGAACTGGATTGCATGCGCGTAGCATATACAATATGCATGTTTAGATGTGACACGAATGATGACCAACGGTGTTGCAAATTTCCATCGCAATAGGCTCCCCTTGAGGCAGGTATCGAAAAGGGTCTGACGCTATGCAAGAACCTGTTTGAAAACAGACACATCTGCGTAGTGGCTGGCCCAAATGGAGAGTCAGACCTATCATGACTCGATGCCCAGACTTGTGAGCCCATGTGACTTTTCAGGCTGTCAGTTTTCCTCTTGTCACATCTCATCTCACAGGAAGGAGTCAAGGGCTGGATGGGGAAAGTGCCTATGGGGGATTTTACGTCGCATGGTGATGCTGGTGCGTGTTGAGAATCTTGTGTCTTGATGATCTTTTGCGCCTCGCAAGAGGTTGGTTCGTGAAGATGATGGGGATCTTATGTCGTGCGTGACTATGTGGTCTTTGGTTGCCTATGTTGAGGTAGGTGTGTGTCTGTGACGAGCGGTCTAACCGCGTTCTCGATCCGGTATGGGGAAGAGAACTGAGTAGTTTGGGTTTTAGATGCATGGAGGCTGATTCATCTATCCCATGAGTACCACCACGGTCGCGGTGAGTGTCCTGGGAACCTACCTACCTACCTACCTACCAAGGTAGTGATGTGATACCGGGCCTCTACCGTACCGCGTGTACATGTCCCATAAGGAGCCTGCCACAAGTCACACGTTGTGTGTGGCATAAGTACATGCTGCCCCGAGGGATTCACCAACCTGGGACATGGTCGGCATCCTAGTGCAGGCTGGGGATTCTTGAATGGTGCCTGATGGTGCCATCCTGGTCAAATCACCGTCGTGGAGAAGGAGATGATTTTGGAAGACTGCGGAGATGCGACAGCGAGACTGACAATGGCAGGGTGTTGAAATCAAGTGGTGGTGTGGTAGGTAGCTGGTTGGTTGGCTGCGGCGGCGAGGAGGAGGTGCAGAGCAGGTTGTGTGCTCATGATGACGCACGTCGTGCAAACGTGACGGATCAAGTGACTTGAGTGCACTGCCGGGCTCAAGACTAAGAAGACAAATGAATGGTCTCTTTCCCGGCAGGGGACATGGACGGCGGATGACGCCCTGGGCTGGCCCTTTAGAGGCGTGTTTCAGCCTCGAGATTGGTGGTGAGGGGTAATTAAGAGTGGCTTGGTTGAGTAGCACATTTGCTTTACATGGATTAGGTACCTAGCCTACCTACTTAAAGTAGGTATCTACCTAGGTACCTACTTACTTGGCAAGTACTCAAGTACCCAAGGAAGTACTTTGGGTACTACCTAGTAGGTACTTGGGTACCTAGCAAGACAATCCAACGTTAGGATAGCTCCTTGCAGGAGAAGAAATGGGCCAGACGAAGCCTAGAGTTGTACAAGTAATGTCTCGGGCCGGCCCGCGCCGTCGCGGGCAGGCACAGCATAGATGCGGGATGCCGCAGCCACTCACTTTCTTCACGCAAAGCCATGTGTTTCAAGGCAACCCCTCTCACGACGACTCTGCATTGATCGAAATGCATATTCATGATAATCAAGGCCGAGATGTGTCAGGACCCGACAGGATGGCACCCTGGATCCTCTGCCAGGCATGATTGCAGCATCTGGTGCTCAGGGCTGCATCTCAGAGGATCCTGCCTGCACACGTACACGGGTACGGCACATGACGAGCTGATCGGTTTCGGCTACAGAATCGCCAGCGGGCATCACGCGTCACAGCGGTACGCGTCGTCGGCGAGTCTGGGCGCATGCTGACCGACGGCCGTTTCTTGGTCCACCACACACGCCCTCAAGAACAGCATGTCGCCGGGGACAGTCGCTTGCTGTGGGGTTTGCGTTGTCAAAACTGTCTCGCCGAGAGCGCGAGGCTAAAGCCTGGTAGGGCAAAAGGATGTGGCGATTAGACTTCCAAGACCTGCTCACTTTTGGTCATGTGCGTCATCATCCAATGCGTCGATCAAACGGTACGGGCTTGTGGCGGTTTCTTGACGAGATGCGACGGAGCAAGCAGAAAGCCCGGGCGGCCTGGAAGTCTCGTCGGAAGGTGCGGATGTTTGCATGCTCCTGGCGAGATACAATCTTGGATTTTCAACACTTGAGCCAGGGCGTGGGAGAAAAAAAAAAGGAGATGCTGTCGAATTTGGCAACAATGGTGTATGGTGTCCTGTCGGCGCTTCGGGGCTGCAACGGTAGCGCGGCGGCAGGCGACGCGGCGGCAGGGCCTTGTGGACTCGAGACGAGAACGAGGCTTATGGGCTCGAGACAAGAAGGAGGCGTCGACTGGTGTGAGGGAGGGCTGAGATGAGTCGCACCCGATGTGTCGTGTCGTGGCTCATTTTTGCAAGCCACCCGATCGTTCCTTGACGAGCATGAACCCCGGACAAGGTGCCGCCACGGCCCGTGAAAGTCGAGCCGACAAGTCTGGAGTCGGGCTCGATCTGTCAGCCCTTGATCGGAGCCTTGATCGGAGCCTTGATCGGAGCCTTGATCGGAGCCTTGATCGGAGCCTTGATCGGAGCCTTGATCGGAGACTTGATCGGAGGGACAAAGAAGATGGGCGAATCCACCTTTTCCACTGCTCTGATCTGGTCCTTTGCAAATTGCAAGCGCCCGCCTTGACATTCCAAAGCGGCAGAAGCCACCAAACCAGCACCACACTAGGTGTGCTGCTCAGATGCGGGAGCGCCGGTCACGGGTCCCGAAATCCCAGCGTGGCAATTCTCCATTCAGCCACTGCTGGTACTTGTGGCGGCAGCTTCACAAGACTGGGATATGGCGGGATGACATTGGATGACATGAAAAGGTGGGTGTGGGTGTGGGTGTGGGTGTGCATGGCCCGTATTGCTGCGCACAGGCAAAGCACGTATCGTGTGTAGTAGTGCGTGTTTGCAAGAAGAAGCTAGGTAGATAGATATGCACCCTCATGTTCACGGGCAACCTCTGATCGTTTCGCCTTGTCCTAGTTTTCTGGCGCCTCATTCCGCTACAGCGGTGCATGGCCGACAGCAGTCAGAAAGAAGCTCATGATGGCCGGTACAGCATACCGTTTGTGGTTGTGGTGTGAAACAAAAGCATGGTCGCCAGGCACCACCACCATCTGGGGCGTATATTCCTGTTGAGGTTGAGGTATCCATGGTGTGTTCCATGTCACCGATATGGTCACTGGTCAGCCTCACATGTCACGTGGGTCTCTGGTGCCCTAAGCCCTCATTCCGGCCACGTAGCTAGGTAGCTACTTCTTCATAGTCTATATCATCACAGATTCCATCACAATTCCCATGGCGTGCGGTACTTGAGAATGATGCTGTCCAACGAGCTGACGGGAATTGCGGCCACGAGGTCGAAAGTGCCTCTCTCTCCTTGGAGTCCTTTCCTCTCAGCACCCCCCTCGCTCAACCACCCGACCAGCCACACCTGACCCCACCAGGGCCCCCCCCCAGACTCGGGTTAGCACTCGGGTTAGCCCCATTGGCGGCACGCCCACTACCTGGACAGAGAGACGAGTGGAGGCGGCCTGGCCAGCAGGCTGCAGGCTGCAGGCTGCGGGCCTGCCCCGCTGTCGCACAACCAGACCGCGGTCAGTCGTCGCTGAGGTGGTCACTACACACACACGCGCCCACCAGACCAAACCACACCAGACAGGCTAGGCGGACCGAGGACGAAGCTGTGGAGCGCGCAAGTCAAGGAGGCCTCGTTTACCAGCGCCGCCATGGATCGTCTCTCGGCCATGTCTCCTCCTCTCTCCGCCACCGTCCTCTTCCCCATCTCACCAACTTTCGCCTCTCCTCCATCCGGACCTGTCGGTCTTCCACCACCTCCCACCGTCTCGTCAGGCAACAGGCGTCCTGCGTTCACGCGACACTCAGTTCCCTCCGCCGCCATGCCTGACTATCGTCACGTCCGGAGCGGCAGTCTCAGCATTCCTCCCACCGGCGGCGGGGCGGCCGCTGTCAACCCATCTACCGCCATGATGCCGCGAAGTCCTCCCAGTACGTTCATCCAGCAGCCGTCTTTTTTCTTCCTGCTCGGGTCCAAGCAACTCCACGAGACGACATCTGGCATTTGCTGCTGCTTGCGCTGCCGCTCTGTTTGTGTCTCTCGTTGTGCTGCCGTCGACGTCCAAGTCCCGCCCCCACCTCTCCATCAACGACAACATATGTACACCCCGCCTGTTCTCCCCTCGGCCCCCCTTCTCAGCCTCTACTATTTCTACTGCTTATTGTGGACAATGTCGATCGCTGTCAGCAAAAATCCCATGTCAAGATTGCCCGTAGCTGACCAGGTCAACTCTCGTCCGCTTACATAGATACATCCCACGTTCCATGCAAGTTCTTCCGTCAGGGCGCATGCCAGGCTGGCAATGCCTGTCCCTTCAGCCATGATCTCGGTGCGGCATCCGAGACTATCTGCAAGTATTTCGCAAAGGTTTGTCAGGCAGCGCACTTTCGGCCTCTGCATCTGCATCTTCAGCTCAAAAGACCTTTTTGACAGGGCATGTTTTTTTTTTTTTTTTTTTTTTTTTGTTCGCGCGAACTAACAGCATGTGCTTCCTTCTAGGGCAACTGCAAATTCGGACCAAAATGCGCCAACATTCACATCCTGCCTGACGGGCGGCGCATAAATTACGGAAAGAACGGTGTCACGATAGGCACCGGTGCCGTGAATATTTCCGGCCGACCGTCGCCGAAGCCTGCAACACCGACAAATGCATCCTCCGCGATATATCAACGTCCGTCCGCAAGCGCGCTTACATCTTCTCTCTATGGTGCCGATCAGCCCGGCTACGCGACCGCCTTTGTTGGCGATCATCGCCAATCTTCCCTCAATGTCGTGCACCCGTCGAATATCGGTATCGGCATCTCTTCGAGTGATTCAGTCCACGCTCAGTCCAGTTATGGCCCTCCCCGAGATGATGACGCAACTCGCTTGGGATTCGGCCTCTCGCCGGTGAATGGCAAAGGACTATCTATTCTCGACGCCCCTCTTCCCGCCTCTTTTGACTCAAATGGCATCTCCAACGCTGCACGATTTCCTGCAGCCCCTTGGCCATCGTCGGTGCCTTCCAAGTTTGGTCTCGAATCACCGACGGCGTCGCTCAGCAATGCAAAGGATTCGCGGACGTCGGAGACGCTGAAGCTGCTTCACACGTCGGCCTTTGGCTCGTCAGAGCATCTGGTGACCCCCACAGCAGGCAGCCCTCCGAACTCGCAGTCGGCGTTTGGCGATGAATATTTCGGCAGACGCGCCATGCACTCGTCGAGGTATGCGAAACCTCGCATGTTGAGCTCAAGCCTGCCCAAGACGTCGTCGGTGGACCGAGACTGGGAGGCCGAGTTCGCTTTCGACGACGACAACTTGCCCGAGAACTACGTCCCCGAAAACCTGCAGGAGCTTCTGACACCTGCCGAGAAGGCAAGGCGAGGATCCATGCGGGCCGATGACCCCGTGCTTGATGGCGCCACCAAGTATGGAAGTCCCATAGGCACCAGCCCAAGTCGCTGGGGATCCTTGTTCCAACGTCAAAAGGAGGAGGAAGACGCCGCCAGGGCCGCTCGCAGCGCCGGTTCGGCCTTTGGCCACGTCGGGAGCCCTCTTCGAAAATCAACGCTCGCGCAGGAGATGGGCGACGACTACAAACTGCCGGGTTCCAGCAGCCGTCCGCCGGGTGGTCGGACTGCGAGCGAGTCCCTGTCGGCCCTCTCCCTCCAACTGCAGCGGGGCCGACTCGATGACGCGATTGGCGGCCCCTCCGGCTCCGGCTCAGGCTCGAGCCCGCACCTCCTCCCCGCCAGCGCGAGATTAGGTTCGACCAGTCAGGCTGCTGCCGGGAAAGACCGCGGTGTTGAGCGCCACATATCCAGCGGAAGCATGAGCTCCTCCGTTACCGGTCGATTTACAACGCCCATTGACGAAGAAGACCCCGCCTTTGTGTTTGCCATGGAGGACGAAGAGGACGCACCTAGCGCGAGAATGCGCAAGAGAATCTCGGCCGGGATGAGCTTGGGCGCCCTGGGCAGCTACGCCAGCGCCGCGGCGGCAAAAGGCGCGCCGGGAGATGGCTCAAAAGAGAACAGAGACTCGATATCAGTCAACGGACGATGATTGTCCAATTCTGCCCGGACCACAAAGAAAGAAAGAGAAGAGTCTGAGAGAAAGCTCCTTGTTGGTTTGCTGCCTTGCGCAGCTCCTTTTCTTTTCCCCTGCGATAGACTGCCGAGACTATGGAGAAGGAACCCTTGAATACCATGCATATCGCGGCATAGAATGCTTCTGTACCTGATATTCGGCATACTTGGACTGAGCGATTCAGGTCCAGATGAGCCGCTCTTTGCCATGTTGAGAGTAGAGTGGAGAAGATGGTTCTCAAGAGTTAGAATGGTAAATGCATTTGGGAGGCTTAATTTGGCGGTGCTTTAAAAAAATTTTTTTTTTTTTTTTTTTTTTGGTTCCGTCGCACGAAGACTTTGGTTGCTGTTATTCCCGCCTACGGCGGTTTCATTTTCTACCTGCCTGCCTTGTTTCTGGTTGGGATATTTCGTCTGGTTTCTCCTTGGAAATGCTTCATCTTTGTGCATTTTTTGTCCCCGTGGGGAAGGGGGAGTTACGAGGTTACGTTACGAAGTCAAGGTGCTTGCATTTGCACGGTGTGCACGCTCTTTTGTTATTGTCTGGAGGGTATGGTGGCTTGGTTCCATCTTTGCTTTGCTGCGGGTGGTCAGGAATCTGGACTTTTCTACTCTAGGCACGTATCTGCCTACCTTGGGGATGTGCCCTGGAGAACACACAGCGACCGTTGACGTGAAGTGATTGCTGCCTTGAGACTTTATTCGCGTCCCTCGAGGGGTGCGGCAGCATACCTCCTAGGTACCTACCTACCTAACCTACCTACCTACCTACCTACCTACCTCAGGTACCTAGGCGGGAGGAGTCTCGATGATGCGCCCCTCCCATGTGCATTTTAAAACAGCCAGTCCTTCCTTGTATGAGGTGATGGACGATTCTCGGCTCTGGTCGCGAACGCAGACGGCACATGTCGTGGTACATGCGTGCATGAGCCGGCCTGGCGGATTGGTGGAGCGTGGCAGATAAAACCGGGTTCGACCGTGTTTGTCTCCCAAGTCCTCTGGCTCATCTCGTGGTAGAATGGATCCATGGCAATCGACTATCGCGACTCGATTCGTTCTGCTGCTCGTCGTGGCACGCGGCCATTGAATTGATCACGGGACGACATTTGGCAGGGGTTGCATGGTCTGGTCCGTGACGTGTGTGTATCTGCTCTTGTGCCCCGGGTGTCGAGCGTGTGCTCTCAACGCCCCCTGCGTGAGGATCAAAGTCCGTATAATGCATGGGTGGATGAGCGAGTGGACGTTGTGCAGTCCTCCAGGTTCTTTGTCGAGTTGCGCAGTCCTCCAGGTTCTTTGTCGAGTTGTGTGCTCGAGAAGGCCGCACGTACGTCCCGCTCCCCAGGTCGTGAAGAATCGTCCGATGGAGGGACGTCCTCATTCTTTCCGACCGCCCACCGAGCTTCGGGCTTACCAGGAGCACGACTCCCGCTCTTGACAGGGAGAGCCGCCCTTCTGCTACTGCCACGGCTCTCAGGCAGGACGGGGGACTAAGAGGGCCTGCCGTGAAACTTTTCCAACCATGGCAAGCTCTTTAGACGGCTGTAGAGGGCCTGCCGTGAAATTTCTTTAACAATAACAAGCTCTTTAGATGGCTATAGAGGGACTGTCATGAAATTTCTCCAACCATGGCAAGCTCTTTAGACGTCTATAGAGGGACCGTCATGGAATTTCTCTCTCTAACCACGATAAGCTCTTTAGACGTCTATAGAGGGACCGTCATGAAATTTCTCCAACTATGGCAAGCTCTTCAGACGGCTATGGAGGGACTGCTATGAAACTTTTTTAACCATGGCAAGCTCTTTAGATTCAGACGGCTATGGAGGGACTGCTATGAAACTTTTTTAACCATGGCAAGCTCTTTAGACGGCTATAGAGGGCCTGTCATGAAACTTCTCCAACCATGACAAGCTCTCAGGAACTGACAAGCTCTCAGGAACTGTCATGGAACCGTTGCGACCAGGCCGTGACAAGCTCCTACACGGTCGGCACAGAGAGCCTTTCATCAAACCCGACTCTTTCCGCCCTTGGCTTCTAAGCTGTCTTGTTTTTCCGAGCAGGCGCAGATCGTGTGGTGAGAACTCAGAAGCAGGTGCCAGGTTGCCGGGTCCCTGCCTCCCAAGCACCCACTTCCTAGCATGTTTCCAGCAACACACCGACGACAAACCCGAATACGTCGATTCGCGACACAACTCATCTGTTTCTTTGTTTTCACTTTCGATAACTGGTCAGGAACAAGCCCATTCGGCATCCCTCGTTCCGTTCCTCTACGAGACGTGGTGCCAAAAAAGAAACATCTCTACACGCCCATATTCCCCATGCCCAGGGAGTAGAGTAGATTAATAGTACAGGTACGCGGTACGCAACATGTCTGTCCACCCCGGCCCACAAACGCCCCTCCGCCTTTCTCCTTCTTTTTCATCTCATCTGCAGGGAATAGAACACCGGGATCAGTGCGCGTCGGGTTGGGAAAGGATGTACTCGACTGCTTTTTCGACTGGAGAGTTGGCCGTCAGCGGGTGTTGCTTGGTTTGCAGAGGGGCGAGTTCAAAAGAGGCGGTTGAGCAGACAGCGAACAAGGCGGAAGAATAAAGAACGAGAACGAGAACAGCAGGCCACGGCAGTTGCCCAGAGCAGAAACTCACCAGAGTGAATATTGTCAGCGTCCTTGTCCGGAATCTCAATGCTAAACTCCTCTTCGATGGCCATGACGACCTCAACGGTGTCGAGCGAATCGAGGCCCAGGTCGTTGGCGAAGTGGGCAACCGGCTTGATCTACACAGCACTCTCGAGGTTATTCATCGTGCCCGCGGGCGAGGCTCGCTAAGGACGGGGGTGGGAGAGGGCATGCATACGTTGGCTACGTCGTTGACCTGCAGGAGTGTGAGTAGGCATCTTTCGATCGCGCAGAGAGGTGGCAGAACGGCAGTACCTTGTCGAAACCCTGCAGCAGGCTCATGATTCGGCCCTCGACCTCCTCCTTCTTCAGGCCGCCCGCGGCGCTGTACGTCCTGACGCCCAGCAGCTGGGGGAGTTTGGGGAGCGCGGGGGCGGCGTGGCGCGGTAGGGCCATGCTTCGGGTTGCGGTCGCGGTCGCGGGCCGGGAGACGGCGCGGGCGGCGACGGAGCGGAGGGCGGTGCGGAACATGATGTGCTTGTTGGGTCT
Source organism: Aciculosporium take MAFF-241224 (assembly GCA_000222935.2). NCBI lineage: Eukaryota > Fungi > Ascomycota > Sordariomycetes > Hypocreales > Clavicipitaceae > Aciculosporium > Aciculosporium take. The sequence continues at coordinate 5,771 of AFQZ01000580.1, read as the reverse complement.
TGAAAGCGCTCGTGGGCCAGAGGGGTGAGTAGGCGGCCAGCGGGGACAAGGTCCAGGTTCGATCGAGCGTCGGCTGCGTGTGGACGGAGAGGAGGGGATGGTGGTTGTGGGCGCCGTTGGCTGATGTGGCGGGCGAGGACGGGATGGGGGGCCGGTGATAAATTTCTCGTCTGGCGGCGTGGCCGACGTTGGAGCCAGTTGGTTACGGAGGCTGGAGCTGGTTTTGGAGACATCACGTGATTCTGGAGGGATAGACATGGGCGGCGTGTGGGCGATTGGCTTTCGAGACGTTGTGATTGGGCAGATGTGTTGCTGGATGCCGTTGGACTTGACAGGTACAAAGGAAAAGGAGACCTCCGTCAACATCCCCAGCAGCTCCATCTTTATTATCATCAGCAGCCGCCGCCGTAGGCGGGAGCTCGCCGCAGGCGGCCCCCGGCAGGGCCCCCGGAGGGATAAGCCGAGGTAAATGATGATTTACCTGGTGGCGATGCACGGTGGGATGGGATGACCCTGGATGTACAAATGTACAAATGTACTATACGACTTGGGGTGCTGAGATGAAATCTCCATGGCACAACAAAAAACCAAAAAAAAAACGGTCATGTGTTTTTCTCGGTGACAAAAGTTTCGGACCAGTTCTTCGGATCCAATGCCAGGAAGAAAACTTGAAAGGGTGCTGTGACCAACTAGACACAGACATGGCAGACACGACACACAACCTTCGTGTCATGGTACGACAGTTTATGCGCACAAAGCAGTAAGACTGTTTCTTGGCTGGTTAAAATATACATTGTCCTTTGTGACCTTGGCCCCCTTTTCTACACCTTGAACCCCCCCCCATTCCGCCTTTTCGCACTGGCACAGAGGGAAACAACGATACCATGTGTCGAAGGCGCGTGATTTATTCTCTCTTAGTCTATCGATATGGTGCGTCGGCGCGAATAGCCGCGGCCAGTTCTGGCTCCCACTTGTCCCCGTTGGACAGCAGTTTCTCTGGGACCGTGTTAAATCTCACACAGCATTGATAAGCAGTCATCAGCTCAGGGGGTAACAAGACGAACCCTTGTTGTACAGCAGCTCTTCTCTCGTCTCGGTAGCATATTCGGCGTTTGGACTCTCAACGATGGCGTCGACAGGGCACGATTCCTGGCAGAAACCGCAGTAGATGCACTTGGTCATGTCGATATCGTAACGGGTGGTTCGGCGGGAGCCATCGGCACGCTCCTCGGCTTCGATGGTGATGGCCTGGGCGGGGCAGACCTGCGCAGCAAATCAGCTCACGATTCGGGAAGACGGCACAAAATTTGCCGGTTGCTGGAACATACAGCCTCGCAAAGCTTGCACGCAATACAGCGCTCTTCACCAGACGGGTATCGTCGAAGGGCGTGTTCGCCACGGAAGCGAGGGGAGATGGGACCCTGGAGCCATGGTCAACTGCCTGAACCTGTGATGATTTGGAAAGGCCACTGTGCAACAGAGACTGCTTACCTTCTCGAAAGGATAGTAAATGGTGTACCTGCGGGATTCGTAATTAGCACACCATGCCGCCAACGCCGGCAACAGAGTCCCAGGCTGATGTCGCAGAGCGTCCACATACGGAGGTCGGAAGAACTGTTCCAACAGGACATACATTCCTCTTGCCATCTCCGTCAAGAGGAAGTACCTTCCCAGCCGGTCCAAAGTGCTCTCCTTGTCCCACGGCCACTCCACCTTTCTGCTTGTACGAAAGCCCTCGGGTGGTGGTCCCATGGGCGTAGCATATCCTCGCCTCTGGTACCGCCGCGCAGCCACCAGTCGGTTGGCGGCCAAGACGAGCGAGTTCGTGCTGCTCGGGGCTCGCGCGAGCTGTCGTCGAGCAAGCATGGTCGCCGAGGCTTGCAAAGCCGGCGACATGGTTCGATTTGGCGTCTCTGCGATGGGATTGCGCGAGGAGGAAGGCGCGCTAGCACGGCGAAGGAGAGAGAGGGCGAAGGAGGGAGGAAATGGCAGCGACTGAGCTCTGCCGACGACGGTTTGACGTACTGAATTTCTTTGGCTGTTCTGGGACACTTGTTGCTGCAGGATTACATTGATGGTGATCTGATTGGTGATTGCGACGCACGTGACCATGCACGTGCACGGCCGCGGACGAAATCATCCGGGTCTGGCCGCCTGCAGGGCTGGCAACTTGGCGGATCATACTCATTGTCGTTTCTTCCGAAATTCAGTTCAATCGCGTTGATGCTCAGTTGCCGCAGGCGGCCCCTGGCAGGGCTCCCGGAGCGGAGGGATATTGGCGTAAACCAAGTCGCCGTAGTGATATGTCCCACAAGGGAGGCCAAAGAGGCCGCTGCGTGCCATCTGCGTCACTACATATACTTTCGACCACCCACCGTATGTACGTATATTTCTGCCTAATTTTCGACTTTTGGAAAGACAGCCGTTGTTGGTTTGGCAGAAAGTCTTGCGCAAGTTCTGGGCGACAACACAGGGACTGCGATGTGAGCGTTGGACCACGTTGACCACATTGTTGCAGCATGTGCCGACCTGATGCTATCCCGTAACAAGCTACTGCGGTTGTCGGGTACGCGTCGTCACGCCAAGCAAAGACCACGTCTTGCCAGACCGACAGACCACGTCTTGCCAGACTGACTGACACAGGCGTCGGGCACGACAGCAGCACTGCAGCTTTGATGCCACCGTCAGCTTTGTAGTGGCCATTGCCGCATCGACCTTTGTCAAATCCCGTCCACACTCATCCTTTACCAATCATACGTCCACAAGCACCGCGCTGCCAGGGGTCTGGCGGCGATACGTGTGCACCAACGTGGACGGTGGCAGTGACGCAAGTCCCGGTTGGTCGCCGCGGGCGGTCTAGACTCTGCCTAGACTCTGGTGAGCAGGAGCCCAAGCTGCGTGGTGCTGGACCCTGCTTTCGGGCCGCCGCCGGGCTGCCAGATGACGATACAGACTCCCAAGAAAAGGACAGCGTCGTGTGCTTTGTTCCTGGCGAACAAAAGGACCCAGCGAGTAGCCTCACTCGCGACTCGCTTTGTCTTTTTGTTCCCCATTTGGTTGTTTTATCCTCGTTTCGACCTCGAGCCCGGCGCCGCTCTCGTCTGCGTTCTTTCATGTTCCTCAAGACTCCCACTCCATCCCACCCTCGTTACCGACCGCATGAAGACTTCTTTACTACAAGCGGCTGACGTCTGCTCTGCCGCCGAGTAGCCGCCCTATATAAGCTGATGCTCAATCACAGCTGCTGTCTCTATTTCTTCGCCCTCATTTCTCCAAGTCCAGGCAGTCCCGGAGTCCCGAATTCCCGGGGCCCGGTAGCCCAACATGGAGGCCAGATCTTTGACTGTCCTCAATGAACTCGCCGCGAACCCTCCGAGATATCCCGAAACGCCGGCCGACAAGAGACAAGAAAGCCTTACTCTCTACATCGCACGAGTGCCGGGTACCAGAGGCAGGTTTCCTCGCGTAGCTCATTCCAAGCCGCCTCTGACCTGTCGTCCCAGATGTTATCCTCTCCACGTTGAAGCCCCAGGAGCGGAACGTGACTGGCGAGGACATCGCCAACTCTCTGTATTACATTCACTTACAATTGCCAACCCACAACCCGACGCATTCCGAACAAGGACGGCGCGACGGAGAACGTCGATCGAGCGAAGAAAGCAGGCGTCCGTCACTCATGATTCCTCGAAAACCGGTGGCTAATCAATCTCGCGCTTCAATGCCTAACCAGATGGCAAACGAAAACCAGGTTCCGCAGCCCCGACCCACCACTGCCGCAGTTTCGAATGCTTCGAGCCGCGAGTCGTCGGATAGTATGAATACCACCGGTCGGGAACCTGGCTCCTCACACGAGATGCCGCCGGGTGCGGCACTACCATCAACACCGCAGCAGGACGAGGTCGCTCCGTCTTCAACCACAAAACCAGGCCGCGACCGAATCGCCTCTGGGTTACAGACGGGAGTGCCCGCAAGGAAGCCTGTCGGCCCTCGCCCGATGACAGCAGCGCAAGCGGCTGATGACAAGCCTGCGATGGCAGCGACGGCACACTCGAGCAGCTTTGCGGCCCGGCCGCCGGACAACCTAGCGTCAAGGGACAATGCAGAGGGTCTGCATGATGCCCGGAACCAAGAACTTCCAGGTCCACCGCTGGAGACTCCTGTCCCACAACGGGGAGGCGCGGAAAGTTCACATGCACAGTCCCGTTGGACCTATTCTCAGGCTGCTGCTGATGACGCCCCGTACCCTCCTCCATCACCCCAAAAGCGCAGCAGGGGAAATGGCACCCCGTTTGCCTTGACAGTCGTTCGACGGGATCCGAGCTCTGGATTGCAGTGGAATATCGGCCGAGTATCCTCATGGCAATCTGACGCTGTAGGAAACGGTGATGAACAAGAACCGCAATGGGTGCCCGGCTTGAGCTCGCCCCTAAACTCGTTGATGCACCCGTATCCATCGATAAACATAGAGCTCGAGAACTCTGGATACGCCAAGTTCTGTGTAGGCGGCGTCCTCAACGGAGGCCTCGGCTCGCCGACACACAGCAACGACGACGACCGTAGAATTTCAAGGAGCGGGATGATCATCTTTCCGCGACAGCTGCTCATGGAATACTCGCAAAGCTTTGCCAGAAAATGCCAGAAGACATATCAGCGCCTGGAGCAGACTGGCCGAAGCAGGTTGAACCGCCGTCGACAGGACAGCATTGCGTCGATCGCGTCCAACATCAGCGCCGTATCCGACGACGTGGACGTGATTGCCACTGACGGACTCCCCCCAGCTGGCATGAAACCCCGGGGCTATGTGTTCTCGAGCCCGTGGGGTGGGAAATGCCAGTTTCGAACCGGCCAGGGGGGGCGCAGCCTCATTTGTCAACACACGCCTCACGATGCCGGCACAAATTACAATCCCCTGGTTGCGGATCATGTGCCGAAAATTTTTGCCAGCGGAAACAAAACGGTCAGTGATTTGCGGTTCAGTCTTCCGTCTGCGGAGATGTTTGCCGAGCGCGGAGAGCAGTGGAAAGGCAATTTCGGCAAGCTTCTTGGACAGGGTGGTGGTGGAGGACATGGTCACGACGACGGCCACGACCAACGCGATGGAGCGGTTTCGCCGTTCAATGTCAATCTGGGGAGTGAGCGCGCCGGCGGTGGAAGCCGCGGACGAAGAGCAAAGTTGGGCAAATTGATTGTGTACGACGAGGGATTGAAAATGCTCGATCTCGTGGTGGCGGCAAACATGGGCTTGTGGTGGAGGGCGTGGGAGAGGAACTTTTGATGGGCGCGCGCGTAGGTGCTTGGCGAGGAAGGGTATCTGGTTGCTGCCGTGGAGAGAGCATGCTTGCTCTGGAGCCGGGACATGGGTCTGGCCGGGCGCATTGACGATTGTTTCAAGCGTGTGTTTACGAGCGAGCGATTGGCATTTTTGGTGTTGAAGGCCCCAGGGGGTTTGATGACAGGCTGTGTTTTGGTGTCGATATTGGTATAGATCAGACGGTTTCATGCAAGCGGTGATTGCAAGCGTGCAATACGGGGATGAGCTGAAGATGACTTGATGATGGCTGCCTGTGTTTTTACCGTCGATTGCCATGGATTACGTGGTCAGGTGTTGATGGGAACCGTTGTAATACAGGGCATGAGCTGACAATGATTTGACGGCATGGTCCCTGTTTTCGATTTGCTACAGATTTTCACGTCGTCCTAGACACCAGACTCAGACCCCTCCAAAGCGTATTTTGCTCTTCTTCTTCTCTTCTTCTCTCTTTTTGATATAT
>AFQZ01000581.1:0-31146 GCA_000222935.2 Aciculosporium take MAFF-241224 | reverse complement strand
TACTTAGTAAGAAAAGCTTCTGGTTAAGGGTATTTCTAAGGTCTTCTATAGCCTTTTTATAATAGATTTATAGGGTTATTAGGGGGAGTCTTATAAATAATTTTATTAATCTTAGTGTTTTCCTAGTTTAGGTTATTTAGGCCTAGGCCTTGCTCTTCTTAGGAGGTTAAAGCTATTTCTATAGCTTTCTTATTTTAAGCTTATTATTATTCATGTACGCTAGGTAGCTAGAGCCACTATCTAGTTCATCAACTAACTTCTTAATATAGGAAAAACCCTAAAATAGGGGAGAAAACCCATATTCTTCTATATAGCTCCTGCTAAGCCCTTAATATAGAGTTTTTATTGTTTTCAACTATTAGTATGAAATATCTGCTAGTTCCCCTAAAACTGCAGATAATAATAAAAGTATGGTTATGCTTTATATAAAAGGTTAGTATATTAGTAAAAACCCCCTATAAGCACCTCCCCTCTTAATCTAGCTCTTTCTTCTTTATTTTATTATTTCTATTGCCTTTAGTCCCTTTCTTAATCTTAATACTATATATTTACTATACCTTATAAAGCTCCTCTACTAACCTATACTGCTAAAGTTACTTAGTTAAGAGCATCTACTTTATAATATTTAGTGCTAGCTTTTTATTATTGAGTGCTACCCTAAGCTCCTGCAGGTCTCTTATTATAGGCACTGCTAGGATCGGCCTTAGATGGTTATATTCTAAGCAGGAAAGGATAAAGTAGTAAATATCCTTATCTCCTCCTTAGTATTAACATATTAGTAATATTACCTTAGGTACTTATCTGTTATAAAGAAAGGCATTTAGCCCTATTTTTTCCATTTAAAGCTATACTAAGGCTATAGATTTATGCTTTAGTAGGCTATTATAAAGCCTTACTATCTTTTTTATGCTCTTAAAGTTAGTTTCCTTATCTGCTACTATTACTTTTACCTATTCTTTTCTTATTTAAGCCTTATATCTCTACTATATCTACTATTTTTCCTACTCTTTTTCTAATTCCTATTTAGCTATAAGGCTATTAGAGAGGGGGGGGGGCATTAGAAAACGCCTTATAGTAATTATATTAGCGGCCTCTTCCTTAGTATTATAGTTATAAAGCTATTAAATTACATACCTATTATATCTTCTTACCTATACTATTATTACTAAGTCTTTAGTAGAATTATTACTTAATATAATTAAGGTACAGATTTACTAGTAATACTGCTGCTTTTGTCTCTAAGAGTATTACTAGTATTACCTTATATACCCCTATAACCCGCTATAAGTATTTATTCTATTCCCTTATGAATGCCTTTACTACCCCCTATACTAACTCTTTTAACTTGCTATAGGTGTGGTATATTCTAGCTTTATAGGCTATTATGCTTCTTATTACTTATGTATAAAGGGATCTTATACACTTTAGTTGGCATCTTTATGTAAATATAGCTAGCACTATAAGTACTAACTTTTACTATAATAATTTAGTATTTACCTTCTCTATATAGGTTAACTAATAAAGCTTCCAGTAAATCTAAACCCCTAGGAATTATACTAATTATATTGGTTATATTGTTGTTTTTCTAAGTTAGATTATTATTATAATTGCCTGCTTTTTCCTTATAAAGTATATTAGCTTGCTCTTCCCTAGGTTAAACCTTAGCCTATACTCCTTTAACTACTCCTTATATATTTTTTAAGCTCTTTTTAGTTATACTTTAGTCTCTTTTACTATTTTTCTATATATTATAATATTTATATTATTTAAGAACCCTAATGATAATATTAATTCTGCTACTGCTAGTCTTTAATATAATAGTATAATATATAGTAGGAAGAGAATAAAAAATGCTAGTAACCCTTGCAAAACCCCTGTAGTAACTTAGATTTCCTTAGTAATATACCTATTAAACGCTAATTATACTCTTTTTTTTAATATAAAGCCCTGTGCCTATCTAGCTATTTACCTTAGTAGTCCTAACTCCTTTATAGTATAAATTAGTTATTTATAGCTAATAGTATTAAATGCCCTAGTAATATCTAGCTATAATAATAATACTATTCCCTAGTAATGCTATATTATCTTTATAACCTCTTTTAGTATACTTAGTACTATCTTTATTAACCTGCTAGCTTTATTGCTTATTTATATATTTAATAGTATATAGCCTTCCTTTACTATAGTAGTAATCCTCTTTATAATAGCTCCCTTAATTACTTTTCTTAGTATATTTAATAGTAATATTAGCCTTTACCCCCCTAGTCTGCCTAACTCCTTAAAGGCTTTCTTAGGTTTATATAGAACTACTACCTTTACTTACTAAAAGGAGGCTAGATAGTGTTCTAAACTATAGTATGTATTTATAAGGTATATTAAACATAATATTAGGGCTGCTTTATATAGCTTAAGGAAACCTATTAGCAGCTTATCTAGCCCTAAGGCTTTTTAACTTACTATATTCTTTATAACTTCTCTGATTTCCTCCTCTATAAACATAGGAACTACCTAATTATTACTATAGTATCTTATCTCTACCTTTATTTCTAGACCTAAAGCCCTAGCTGCAGATAAAGAAAAAAACCTCCCTATAAATGCCTTTGCCTTACTCTTATATATAACCTTTACTATCTCATTCTTATTATTATCCCCTAGCTAAGTTAGTAGTAAAACCTGTTATATTTTAGGAGAAAGTTTACTTTATAGCTAGGCCTAGCGCTCTAGGGTCTAAAGGCTCCCTTTTAATCTAAATAACTTACTAACTACTTATTACTAACTGCTTTTCTTCTCCTTTAAAATAGTATAATTTTATTTTTCTATTGCTTTTATTAAGGCCTGCTATGCTTCTTACGTCTGTTGTTGCTATTACTGCCTATTAGCATATCTTGCCTTTATTATTATATCTTTTACCCTTTTATTCTACTAAGGCTATAGTTTACTATGCCCTTAAGGTTATCTAAGTGCCACTATATTAGCTATCTTTATAAGCTATTAGGTAAGCTATTATACATAGTTATTAATTTCCTATTAGTTATATAATAGAAGCTTTAATCCCTTCTTTTTAAGTCTGTTTAAAGCCTTTACTATAATAAGGTTCTTATTTACTATTCTCTAACTCTAAATTAACCCTAGGCTGTTGCTTAATTCCTTATTTATTCTAATGCTAATAAGTTAAGGTATATAGTTAGATCTAGCAATTTCTACTAGCCTAATAAATTTAATACTAATATTATAAGTAGTCTATGCATAGTTAATAATACTATCCCTGCTGCTATATTCTCTCCTTATTACTTCCCTAAATAGCATAGCTAGGCTAAGTTACTACCTTATTATAAATTCTAATATCTTATTATACCCTTAAGAGATTTAGCTAAATCTGTTTTATAAGGGGTAGTATTAGTTAAAGTCCCTTATAAATATAATCTAGCCCTTTACCTAGGTATTAGTAAAGTATTATAAAGGCGTCTACTACTTTCTTTTATAAGCTAGGGAATAAATATTATATATCTTTACTTTATATAGCTTAATACTATACTAATTCTCCTTCTTTCTTATAATTTAAAGTCCTATCTTAACCCTTTAATATATATAAATTACTAATTTTTTACTATATATTATTAATATATAATATTCTTAAAATAAATTTAGTAGTATACTATTATAACCTCCTGGTTTTTAAATAGCTATTACCTTAAGGCTAATATTATGCTCTAATACTAAATATACTAAATTACTTTTCTTTTATATATTTTAGTATATAACCTTAATTATATACTTTATTATATGCTTTAAAGTACCCTAGTTAGGCTAGCCCTAGTATTATTTTATTCTTTAGTTAGTTATAAAAAGGCTAGTATTATGCCTTTCTCTGCTAGTCTTTATAATTTTAATTATAGCTTATAGGTTTATTTTATAAATAGGCCCTTTAGGTATATACTCCTTTCTCTTAGCTGCTTCTCTATTAGTTCCCTAGTTTTTTTTCTATAATAACCCTTACCTATAATAGCTATTATAACCTTTAACTAATAGCTATAAAAAAATAGTAGCTTTATAGCATAAGCCTCCCTAGCCTGCTGCTATTTATTATTACTTACTAAATATAGCTAAGACTATACTAAATATACCCCTATATAATTTAAATATTTCTCCTATTCCTTACTTATTAATATTAAGTAAGTTCTTTCTCTCTTAAGGTATTTTCTAGTAGTATACCTATTATATCTTACTTTCTCTTTATAGTACCTAGTAATATATCTAATCTTATAATAGTTATAATATTGCTTTAAGTAAATTATCTTATTATATAGCTTAGCATTAAAAATCTCTACTTAGTATACTATTTCTGCTGGTTTCACAGGGTGCGATTGCTGTAGCAATAACGTGGGGGGGGGTAATAAAGGTCTGATTTCTATATGGTTATAATTATTTAAAGGGAAAAGAGGGGGACGATATAGAAGTGTGGTGTTATAGCTATAGTACTGCCCTAGGTCACATAACATAGTAATCTAGCTAATTAGGGCATGTGTATTATGTGTATAACCTATAATTCCTAGTTACTATTGTATATCCCTTCCATTCTTAAGACAAGTAATTCTAATACTTGCAAACTCTCTTTTTATTAAAAAAGAGGAATTGCTCTAAAACACGTAAAAAATCCGTAAAAATCAACAAATAAGCAAAAATTAATAATATTGCAATATATAAGAAATATTACCTAAATAAATGACTTTTCCCTAGTCTAGAGCATCCTTAAAGTCTCTTAATTAATTACATTTAAGTTTATTGAATTTAAACTCTTTATTACGCGCTTAAGCAGCTTTAGCTTTAACGCCTAATGCTAGTTTCTTTACCTAACCTTCCACTTAAATCTAAGCCTTATTCTTAGTCACAAAGGTCTTAAGGCTTTTATTTAGGGAAGCCTTTATTATTGCGTTAGTAAGATTATTATAGCTATTTATCCATTGGATTTCTGTGATTTCCCTTTGCTTATATAACTATTATAGTACTATAATATTAATTATAAGCCTTTTCTCCTTTATAGTGCCTAACTTAATAATATACTTATATAATAAAAAAGAGTTAGTATATATTATAATTAAAATGTTTAGCTTGTTTAATTAATTAGTAATAATCCTTAAAGTTATACTTATTATGTAAGCAATATTAACTCCTTAGACTATTCTATATAGCTCTAATACTAAGGCGCTTCTTATAACTCTTTTAGATTTTATAGAGCTGTAGGTTATAATGTTGCTTATAAGCGTGAATTTAGAGGCATTAACGTTCCTTTTCTTATTACTAAGAATAATCACATAGCCGAGTTATAAGCTAAGGTCTTTATTATTAGTAAAGGAGCTATTAATAAAAACATAAAGGGAGGCATTTTCTAGTAAGAGAGGTACGTAGTAAAGTCCACAAGTCTGATTATTAATTTGCTACTTAAGCCTCTTATTAAGCTTTGTTATATTGTTAGGTTTTAGTTGTTAACTTTAGGCAGTAACAGAAAGATTATAAGAGGCTTTAGGTTAGTAGATAAGAGTAATATATGCACCTCGAGCCCTCTGCTTAATATATTAAGCTTAATTATTCTAGTTAACTTCTGACAACTTCTTTCCTTATGCCTTTTATTATAGGAAGAAGGTGTTATTATTAGCTTTGCTTAAAATACAACTATTAAATATTAACAGTATTGATTTTTCTAGGCATTGCTTTAGCTTTATAAGAAATCTGGCATTTTTTAACTTAACTTCTTTACAATTAAAGAATTTAGTATTACTAAGGCCTAATGTGTTATTAGTCTGCATTTTAATAAGTCTAAAACAAGAGCTTTCCTTTAAAGAAATAAGTAGATATAGGTTAGAGGTAAAAGTAATTATCTAGAGTTTTTAGCAATAATAATTAAAATACGTCAACCACTAATGCGTGCCTGCTTCCGTAATTCTATAAAGCAGCTTTATTATAACCATAATAACATCTAGCGGGTAAAGGTGTGCAATCTGTGCTAGAAGCTTTATAAGGATTATATAATTAAGCTTCGTCTATAACTACACATATGCTTAGGTAATATCCCTTAACTAAGCCGTAATGCCTTCTCTTTTTAATAATAGAGCAAGAGCAATAATAAGCCTCTAGCTAGCTCTTTAAATCATTAGGGACTATATAAGGATAACCTCTTTCCTATGGTTGCTATAGCCTTAAATAACATATTGCGATTTTTTATATAGGGAATTAGTTGCTTTGCCCTTAACCTTATATATTATTTATAAACTAAAAAGTCTCTTGCTTCCATGCTTTTAAGGGTTAAATTAAATAAATTCAAATACATTTCTTGCTAGTAGAGCGTTAATCTCGGCCTTGTTAGAGAGTTTAAATGGTTCTCTAGGCATAGTTATCTTTCCTTGCATATAAAGGTTAATTATAAGTTAAAAATCTGCCTTTTCTTTCTCTATAAGGAAAGCTTCTAGTTAAGGGTATTTCCAAGGTCTTCTACGGCCTCTTTGTGTTAGATTTATAGGGTTATTAGGGGGAGTCTTATGAATAATTTTGTCGGGGGGAGTCTTGTAAACAATTTTATTAATCTTGGCGTTTTCCTGATTTAGGTTGTTTAGGCATAGGCCTTGCCCTTCTTAGGAAGTTAAAGCTATTCCTATAGCTTCCTTATTTTAAGCTTAGTTATCCTTATAAAAAGTCTTTACTTTTAGCAAAGTAATATATAGCTTAACAACTGTAGATTAAAACTTCATAGGGCCGTAAGGCATCTTAATAATATAAGTCTCTCTTTTTATTAAAAAAAGCTTATATAGGCTAGTTTATTTACCTTTCTTATAATAAACTTATATATTAGAGTTTAAGGAAAGATTATATGTTAGTAGGGTTATTAGGCTATTTTAAGTGTTAAGGATATTATTAACTTAACGCCTTATAAGACTATGCCTTGCTTTGTCTATTGCTTTTTAAAGCATCTTAGCTCTCTAAGTAACTTTAAGGCTTAGGAGAAAATCATTTATTATTTTTAGATATATTCTAAAGACTAAGAGGGTCAGAATAAGGCTATTTAGGCCGGCGGAGTTATTAACTGCTTTAATAGCTATCTAAAACATCTGCTCTTTTAAGAAAAGACTATAAGCTTTAGTCTTAATAATATTATATACTCTTTAAAGAGGGGTATAATATCGCTTAAGTTTTCTAATGCTATTATATGCTTTAATAAGGACTTTGTTAATATTAATTAATAATAGTTAAGCTAAATGATTAAATTCGCTAAAAGGAAAGTTTCTTCTGGCATTGTAAACTATCCAGTCTGGGGGACTAAGATATGTGTTAATTTAACAATCCTTAAGGGCGTTCCAGATATCTCTAGCTTTCTGTTGTTAGGGTCGGGAAGCTCGTGAATATCGTCGGTTAGTAAACAAGACCATGTTAGTGCTCGGGGTAGTGTTTTAAGGTTAATACTTGCTTTCTCTTGTAATCCATTAGCTTGTAAATGATTTTAAAACAGGTTTTATTATATCTTTTATTGTAAGACAGCGGTGAATATTACTAACTATGCCTTCGTAGGTATTGGTTTGGATGTAGGTTATCTGGTTAAATTTAGGGCTATCTTAAACAAATATTTCCAGTTAGCGCCTAAGGATTATATCTTTCTTAAAAGGGGGGTAAAGACTATTAAATAGGTCTAAGAGCTATTAAATTATTAATTCTAAACATTTAAGTTTAGTCTTTATTAGATTTTTAGCTGTAATATAATAAAACTTTATCTCTTAGAATCATGTTTAGTAGAATTTTTAATTTTCTTTGGTCTTAAAGTTTTCCTTTATCTGCTTAGTTATTATATTAAATAAAATAAGTCTTCCGCTAAATTTCTTAAGGTAATACTTATAGGCATTACCTATAAGTATTATTAATAGTGCAAACGGGTATAACTTAGGCAAAATTCCTTATACTATGCAGATATCCTTAAAGATTAAGACTTTAGAATATATAAAGTTAAAAAGTGCTTTAAAATACTTGTTTTCCTTATTATAAACTCTAGTAAGAGAGTTTAAGGCTTTTTAGTCTATATTAGTAATTTCCTTTAATATAGTTTGTTATTTTAAGGGAGAGGGAATTGTTATTTTTATTATTATTTCTTTAGTAGGAGGGTTAGGAGGGTTAGGGGGAGGTGAGGTTATTATTAATATTAACGTATTAATAGTGTTATTTCCTGTTAAGAGCTTTCTATTAGAAAAGAAAACAGAATTATTTATACTAACTAAATTAGTAAGTATATGGTTAATTAGTCTTTATGATCCTTCTTATGTGTTAATTCCTTAATCTTAAAGAATATCTTAAAGTACTTATTGGACCTTAGGGGTAATCTTCTTAAAAATGTTAGTATTTTATCCTTTAAAGTCTTCTTAGTATGTAAACAGAAACATAGTACCTTACTAGTTACTAGATTTATACTAGTTAATATAGTAAGCAAATTTATTATAGAGTTTGGAAGTTATAGCTTTTTTAGGGTTAATTTATTCATTAGCTTTGGCCTATTTCTCTATAAAGTAGTTAGAATACTTTTAGAGTTTTATAGGAAGGGAGTCTTAAATGGATTAATTAGCTTTAGTAGTAGAAGTTAAAGCTATTTTTAGTGTTTTCTCTGTAATAAATAATAAAGAAGATACTTTAATTATGGACTAGTAGTAAATTAATAATAAGGGGTAAATTTTATAAAGAAACTTTCTTAATAATCATAAATAAGTAGCAAAAGTTGATGATAATAGAAAAAGTTGCTTTTAGGTAGCACAAACAACGGATTCTATGCAATTAAGTGAATAAGTGCATTATATTAGAAGTTCGTCTCTTTTATTAATTTCTAGCTAATTTGTGGTTATAATAACCACTAATTAGTGCTGGTTTTATAGGGTGCGATTGCTGTAGTAATAACGTGGGGGGGGGTAATAAAGGTCTGATTTCTATATAGTTATAATTATCTAAAGGGAAAAGAGGGGGACGATATAGAAGTGTGGTGTTGTAGCCACAGTACTGCCCTAGGTTACATAACATAGTAATCCAGCTAATTAGGGCATGCGTATCATGCATATGACCCATAATTCCCGGTCACTATTATGTATCCCTTCCATCCTCAAGACGAGCGATTCCAACAATTTCCCTATAGTATAAGCAGTTTACTGCCTTAGTGCCCTTAATACTAACTACTAGTAGTGCCCTTATTATTATTCCCTTTAGCTTTTATATTATTATCTTTACTATATTTCAACTATTTTCCTTTTTAATATTCTTCTTTATAATCTTAGTTATAATATAGTTTATTAGTTATATTAGAAATCCCTTAATAATTATACTAAATATCTTTTTATTTACTTTTGCCTTAAGTTTAAAGGTAACTCTTACCTAGGCTGTGTTTTCCTTTTATTTCCTCCCTGCTTTAGTAAATATAATAACTATATCTTTACTCTATAATTAGTATACTACTATTACCTTCTTTATACTAATAGTACTATTTACTATTTTTATAATCTCCCTTAGCAATTTATTTCTAACTACCTTATTAATAGTATTTCTTTTTACTATTACTTTTTAGTAATAGTAGGCTAGTATTACTATGCCCTTTATTTAGGCTAAAGGAATTATTATATTTTATTTTATAACTTTATAAGCTATAATAGTTATTTAAGTCCCTTTAATTACTATTTTAGTTCTAGAAATAGCCTTTATTACCTTTTTAACTACCTTTTTAACTATAGTTTTAACCTTATTATTAACTGCTTTTATAATTAAAGCCTATAAGCTTTCTATACTAGTTCTTATTTAGGCTATCTCCCTGCTTATATTTATAGTAATTTATATAATAAATTTAATAAAAGCCTATACTTTTATTATTTTTACCTTTAAAATAACTTTCATTATTAATTTCTTTAGTAATTTTATTTTATTCTTTAATTTTGCTTATATTACTATTACTTTAGAATTCTTTTCTTAATACTATATTTCTTCCTAAGTAATACCTTATCTTTTATTAGTTATAGATTTATATAAAAATTCTTTAATTATTATACCCCTTATACTACTTACTTCCCTTATATAATATGCTATTACTAGGGGGGGTAATTAATAATAAGAAATCTGATTTTGTGCTTCTTTTTCGTTTTAGGCGTAATACCGCGTTGTATCCGCGGTGTCGGCGTTTTCCCCTTAGTATTTAATGCTATTATATGCTTTTTTATTTTAAGCTTAGTTATTCTTATAAGAAGTCTTTACTTTTAGTAAAGTAATATATAATTTAATAACTATAAATTAAAACTTTATAGGGCTATAAGGCATTTTAATAATATAAGTCTTTCCTTTTATTAAAAGAAGCTTATATAGGCTAGTTTATTTACCTTTTTTATAATAAACTTATATATTAGAGTTTAAGAGAAGATTATATATTAATAGGGTTATTAGACTATTTTAAGTATTAAGGGCATTATTAACCTAGTGCCTTATAAGACTATATTTTATTTTATTTATTACTTTCTAAAGTATTTTAGCTTTTTAAGCAACTATAAGGCTTAGGGAGAAGGGTATTATTATTTTATTAGTAGGAGAATTAGGAGAGTTAGAAGGGTTAGGGTAAGGTACAGTTGTTATTAACAGTAAGGTTGTTATTAATGGTAAGGTTGTTATTAACGGTGAGGTTGTTATTAACGTTGTTATTGTTATTAACATTGTCATGTTAATGGTGTTGTTTCCTGTCAGGAGCTTTCTATTAGGAAAGAAGACAGAATTATCCATACTAACTAAATTAGTAAGTACCTGGTTAATTAGTCTTTATAATCCTTCTTATATATTAATCCCTTAATTTTAAAGAATATCTTAAAATACTTATCAGACCTTAGGGGTAATTCTCTTAAAAATATTAGCAGTCTATCCTTTAAAGTCTTCTTAGTATATAAACAGAAATCTAGTACCTTACTAGTTACTAGATTTATACTAGTTAATATAATAGGCAAATTTATTATAAAGTTTAGAAGTTATAGCTTTTTTAGGGTAAATTTGTTTATTAGCTTTAGCCTATTTCTTTATAAAGTAGTTAGAATACTTTTAGAGTTTTATAAAAAAGGAGTCTTAAATAGGTTAATTAGCTCTAGTAGTAGAAGTTAAAGCTATTTTTTAGTGTTTTTTTCCGTAATAAACAGCAAAAAAGATACTTTAATTATAGACTAGTAGCAAATATTAATAATAAGGGGTAAATTCTACAAAGAAACTTTTTTAATAATTATAAATAAGTAGCAAAAGTTAATAATAATAAAAAAAGTTGCTTTTAGGTAGCATAAACAACGGATTCTATGCAATTAAATTAATAAGTACGTTATATTAGAAGTTCGTCTCTTCTGTTAATTCCTAGCCAATTTATAGTTATAACAACCACTAATTAGTAATGGTTTCACAGGGTACGATTACTGTAGCAAGCAATAACGCAGGGGGGGGTAACAAAGGTCTGATTTCTATATAGTTATAATTATCTAAAGGGAAAAGAGGGGGACTATGCAAAAGTGTAGTATTATAGCCATAGTACTGCCCTAGGTTATATAATATAGTAATCTAGATAATTAGGGCATGTGTATTATGCATATGACCTATTATTCCTAGTTACTATTGTGTATCCCTTCCATCCTCCAGAGGAGCGATTCTAACATAAATAATAAAAGAATAAATAATATATATTATAGTCTTATTAAAATATAACTATAAAGCTAGTAACTTAAACAAAAATATTATTTATAAAGAGAAAGAGAAGAAAAGAATTTATCTAATTTTAATAACCCTACCTTTATAGTTATATATATAACTAAGGCTTAAGCTGCTTATATATTACTTACATAAAGCCGTCCGCTTTCTGGCTGTGTAGATCCGAGCTTTAAGCTCGAATCCATTACAGTTAGTAATATAAATATTATATTTACTAGCCTCTTTATCTTTTTATAAGGCCTGTCCCCTTATATATATATGTATAGCTAGAGCGCAGCTTGCCCTAGTGGGTCTCTGTATCCTTACGCTCTTGTCTTGTGACTCTCATAACAGAAAAGCTATATTATTTCTAAAATACTGTTATAGTCTCGCTAGAATGCTACAGCAGGGCTAGTAACTTAAATAAGAATATTATTTATAAAGAAGAAAAGAAGGAAAAGATCTATTTAATTCTAGTAAACCTTTCTTTATAGTTATATATATAACTAGGGCCTAAGCTGCTTATATATTACTTACATAAAGCCCTCTGCTTTTTAGCTATATAAATTTAAGCTTTAAGCTTAAATCTATTATATAGCCCCCTTCTTACCCCTAATATACCTTTTCTTAGGCTTATTATTACTATATATATTACCTTATTATGCCTTATACTACTTTAGTGCTACTATATTTAAAAAACTTTTTAAGGGTTCTTATATTAGCTAAATATAACCTGCTTATTTAACTAATACCTTCTGTTAATTACCCTATCCTTAGGCATTTCTTACTACTACTATTTCCTTAACCTTATATTCCGCTAAATCTAAATTATCTTTATAAAGCAGGAGTATTAAGCCTAGTTTAAAATTAGCTAGCTATTATAATAATAATAGATTAAAAGCTACCCTCTTAATAAGATTTATATAAAAAACTAGATATATCCCCTATAGGATATCTAAATAAATAGTAAGTAGAGTTAGTATATTTAAAACCTTATATTTTGCCTTTACTTAGTTAAGTTTTTAGCTAAAATGGTTTATCTTTATATAATAAAGATTTAACTATATAAAATCCCCTATTTAGTAATGCTTTACTAAGCACTAAAAAACATTTGCTATATCCTACTAATATTATTATATAAAGTTAATTATGGCTTATACTATTACTATTCCCTTCTAAATATATATTAGAAATAATATAGCTCTTTCCTTAAGTAAGGTTAGGCTTTTAGTCTTATTTAATATATACTAAACTAGTTTAATATTAAAGCCCTTTAGCGCCTAGTTTATACTTATACTAGTTACTATAGAGATTTAGTTATTAAGTACTATTTAATATATTAGTAAATAGTTAGCTTAGTTATACTATAAGAAAGCAATAACTACTTATAAAACTACTTATATCTCTTAATTTACCTGTTTTATACTACTGTTTATTTATAGATAATAGAATATAAATAGTAGTTACTTAATACCTACTTAATTATAAAGTATAGTTTAAAAGCAACTAAGCTAATTTAAACTATAATTAAAGATAATTTAGTAAGGGAATCTATGGAAACACTACTAGTAATATTTAAACTATTCTATATATGCTTTAGCTACTATACTTATTATTATCTCTAGCTATATATACTTTAAAAAATAGTTTATAATAATTATTAGGAAGTATAGTAATGTCTTATTATATACTAAAAGCTTTATTATAAAATCTATAGAGATTTATAACTAGTAATAGTTTATAGCTGGTATAGGCTTTAATAAACCTTAATAAAGTTATTAGCTCTTATGCCTACTAAAGTAATAGTAATTCTATATATACTATGCTATATTCTTTAATATCTTGTTCTAGTAGTAATCCCTATATAGTGCTTAAAAGGTAGTATTTTACCCTAAGTAGCCTAATATAGGCAAGTTATAAACCTGCTATATAAGCAAGGTAATAAAAGGCTTATAATAAGGTACCTAAAGCTATCCCTAAAATTATAATATTTCTTATATTTTTAAAGTATAGTCTGCTATTTATAACTAGGTTTCTATAAATATAGAAAACTTTTGCTTTACTATTAGTACTACTTCTAGTTAGATTTAGTACAGATTATTCTTAGTAACCCCTTAGTCCTATAAATCCTAAAGCTATTTATCTTAAAATAAATTAAAGTCTAATAAAAAAAAACTTAAAACCTTTAAATTAAAGCCCATTATTATATTTAAATTATCTAGGTTATCCTTATTTTAGTTACTACCCTCCTCTAGTTTACTTAAATTATAACCTACTATTATATTTAAATTATCTAGGTTATCTTTATTTTAGTTATTACTTTCCTTTAGTTTGCCTATTATTTACACTCTAACTAGGTTTATAATATTAGCTTTTAGCTCTTAAACTATCTTTAATATTCTTTAAATTAGGCAAAATATATAACCTACTATCTGTTCTCCTTTTTTCTAATCTTAATCCTATTAAAATAAAGCATTTAAATAACCTGCTTATATACTTAGGTAATAGCATAAGTAATAGTTAAAAAGGGATAATATTTCTATTTATCTTACTTATCTTTTAAATATCTCTAAAGGGGCTGTAAAATACTCTAAATTCTTATAATTTATAAGGATTATAAATAGCTAGGCTATGCTCCTTAGCTTAGCTAACTATGCCTTTAGGCAGAAAATAATACTAAAGAGCTTTTTATTATAAATTATATAATTCTACTATATAGCTATTAGCTATACTAAGTAGTATATTACTAGCCTTTATATTCTCTTTAAATTATATTAAGAGAGGTATTTACCTATAGCCTTATTAGAAAAGTTAGCCTTTACTTATATCTTTAAGTTAAAATTCTATTATATAAGGATTAAGGATAAAATAAAGATAGCTTTAAGCGCCTAAAATGCCTTTTTATATTTTAGGGACTAGTAAAACCTGGTAGCTTTCTGAGTAAGGTTAGTTAAAGGGCTTATAAAGTTTAAGAAGTTATTAATAAACTCTTAATAGAAATTTAAAAAGCCTAAAAAGCTTTATATCTTATAAACTATTTAAAGGGACTTTTAATCCTAAATAGTTATAATCTTCTTTAGATTAGGGTAGATAGCCTTTTTAGCTTTTATAATAAAACCTAAGTACTTTACCTTTATAACTATAAATATATACTTATTAATATTTAAGTATAGCCTAGTATATTTTAGTTATTATAAGACCTCTTATACTTTTATTATATAGTCTTTCTTAGAGCCCTTAGTATAAATAAGAATATTATCTAAATAGGCTATTATAAAGTCTCTTAATATATTCTCTAAGGTATTATTAATATATTATTAAAAAGTAGTAGGTACCCCTACTAAATTAAAAGGGTAAACTAGCTACTTAAAGAGTTTAAATTACATTTAAAATGCTATTAACTACTTATTTCCTTTAGTAATTTATAGCTTATAAAAGGCTATATAAATATTAAGCTTAGTAAAGTATTTTACTTTAGCTAGAAAGTAAAGGGTCTTTTTAATTAAAAAAAGAAAATACCTATTCTAGGCTATAACTTTATTTAATGCCTAATAGTTTATATAAAATTACTAACCCCCTCCTGCCTTCTTAATAAGTAAGACTAAAGCCCTAGCTAATAAAGAGCTAGCTTATATCTAACTTTTATTTATAGGATTTATAATTTGCTTTTATATCTTTAAGAGCTACTCTTAAGGTATATTATATAAAAAAGCCTAAGAAAGCTTAAGGTCTATACTATTAGGGTTTTTTTATAAATAAATATAATAGTCTGTAGTCTCTTTATATAATAGTAATATATTTACCTTTTCCTTATTAAATAGGTCTTTAAAATCCTAGAGCTCTTTTAGTAAGTAGTTTAAAAGTATTTTAATTAGGTCCGGTTTAGGTATAATAATATTAAGTATTATAGTTATATTTTATAAGTTAGTAACTAAAAACTATATATCTTTTTCTTTTCTTACTACTACTTATTATACTATCTTAGTATATATAAAGCCTAATACTATAATTATTAGAGTTACTACCTTCCTAGTAGATATTACTTATACTTAAAAGTTTCCTAATAACTAAACTATAAGTAACTCTTAGGCTATATAAATTATAATATTATATTACTTTAACTATAGGGTTCCTAAGATATATAATTAAGTAAGGCCTAGAATTATATATACTAAGACTAGAAAACTCTAGCTATTTATATTAATAGTAAACCAGATAACCCTAAATATTATAATTAAGCCTTAGTAGTAGCTATCCTAGCCTTACTTTTTAATAAAAATAGTTATTTAAATTATTTAAGGTTAGGCTAATAAAAATATAAAAAACCTTATACTTTATATAAAAGATTTACTTATAGTAGTATAGCTATTATACTTACTATTTACTTATATATTAGTAAAGGCTATTTTATTAAATAAAACTAATAGTAAAAAAGGATTAGAGTTTATTTTCTTTTTTATCTATTTATATACCTTTTATAGTAATTATAATAGCTAACTATTATTTTCCTTTCCCTTACTAAGCCTTAAGCTTAAAGGCTATTTTTTTTTAAGTTATTTTTAACTTTAAATCTAACCTAGGGTATAGTTATATTAACTATATATATATTAGTCTTTAGGGAATATATAAGGAAAAGGTAGTATACCTTTAATTAATATTTAGTAACTTTATAATATAAGCACTATTTATTATTATAATATAATTATATCTTCTTTACTAAAACCTACTTAGTATATATCTTTTACTACCTAGAGAAGAATATAATATTTATACCTATTATTTTTATATTATCTTTCCTATTTTAGGATATAGCTAAAGGGGATTTAGTTATTATATAGTATTAAGCCTTTAAGTAATTTTCTATCTTATAAGATTTAAGATTAAAAGCAATGCTTTATAACCTCTTTATTACCTAAAAGTAGTTTATATAAGGAATATTATATTTTATATAATAGTCTTATATCTTTTTATTTAAAGCTATATATAGTTTAAATAGTTTAATAAATTCTATCTAGTAGTATTCCCTTATTAAGACTAGCTTTTGCTTAAAGTAAATAAAAAAATTATTAAATTTTTCTTTAGGTTATTATTTAACCTAATTTAGTTTAATAGCAGTATGCTCTGCCTAATAAAAATCTAAAAATAAGGTATTAAGATATATTAAGAACTTCTCTAGAATATAATTAATAGATTTTCCTACTTTAAAAAAGGGTAAAACTTAAGTCTAAACCTAATTTAATAAATATTAGTAAATAAAATACTATTTATTCTAATTATTTCTAATAAAAGTACTATTTACCTTAAGTTTATAAGCTAAAAGGCTTCTTTATACTAAATATTTAATTTAGTTTCCCTTATAAGAGTTACTTATATTAATAGGTTTTCTCTTTAGTTTTATTTTTATTAAGGCTACTTACTATTTACCTATACCTAAGGTGCTTATATTAATATTATAAGATATAGCTAAAGCAAATACTATTTATAGCTATTATTTTAGCTTAGTAATTTTACTTATTATATTCTTATTTATTATTTCCTATACTACTATTATACTTTAAAAGTATAGTAGCTTTTAGATAGCATTAGTCTTAGTTAAGTTAGCTATAGTATTATATTATATTATATTTATTATTATCCTATTTATTATAAATATAACCTTTATATTATATTTATTAAGGTTTTTAAAGTAAATAATAAAAGGATAAATAATATATATTATAGTCTTACTAAAATACTATAGTAGGGCTAGTAACTTAAATAAAAATATTATTTATAAAGAAGAAAAAAAGGAAAAGATCTATTTAATTCTAATAACCCTTTCTTTATAGTTATATATATAACTAAAGCCTAAGCTACTTATGTATTACTTATATAAAGCCCTCTGCTTTCCGGCTGTGTAGATCCGAGCTTTGAGCTCAAATCCATTACAAATACATCTAGAAGGGAATAGTAATAGTATAAGCTATAATTAATTTTATATAATACTATTAGTAGGATATAATAAACATTTTCTAGCGTTTAGCAGAATATTACTAAATAAGGGATTTTATATAGTTAAATCTTTATTATATAAAAATAAACCATTTTAGCTAAAAACTTAACTAAGTAAAAGCAAAATATAAGGTCTTAAAAATACTAACTTTACTTACTATTTATTTAAATATTCTATAAGGGATATACCTAGTTTTTTATATAAACCTTATTAAAAGGGCAGCTATTAATCCACTTTTATTATAATAGCTAGCTAATTTTAAACCAGGCTTAATACTTTTACTTTATAAAAATAATCTAGATTTAGTAAAATATAAAATTAAGAAAATAATAATAGTAAGAAATACCTAGGGTTAAGGTAATTAATAAAATATATTAGTAAAGTAAGCAGGATATATTTAGCTAATATAAAAACCTTTAAAAAATTTTTTAAATATAGTAGTACTAAAGTAGTATAAGGCATAATAAGGTAATATATATAGTAATAATAAGCTTATATAAAGGGTAATCTAATTTCTAACTATATTTTACTAAGATTATATAATGCTTTACTCTAACCCTTAAATAGTAAGAAGGGGGCTATATAATAGATTTAAGCTTAAAGCTTGGATTTATATAGCTAAAGAGCAGATAGCTTTATATAAGTAATATATAAGCGGCTTAGGCCTTAGTTATATATATAATTATAAAGGCAAGAATACTAAAATTAAATAAATCTTTTTCTTTTTTTCTTCTTTATAAATATTATTCTTATTTAAGTTACTAGCTTTGTAATAGCATTCTAACAAGACCATAATAATATTTATTCTAAGAGGAAAGAAGCAAGCTATAATACGGGGGTGTAGTGTTATAGCCACGGTATAGCCCTAGGTTATATAACCTATAATCCAGCTAATTAAGGTGTGTGCATTTTATATACAACCTATAACTCCTGGTTAATGCGGCATATCCCTTCCATCCTCCATACGAGCGATTCTAACAATTATTATTATTTATGATACTAGAGTTAAGCTAGTTAATTCCTTCTATCCCTAATCTCTATTCTATTTTACCCACTATTTCACGTGATGCCCATTTTCTCCTTAACACACCACAAGCCTTTAAACACGATTTTCCTTTTCGTACAACTCATTAAAGCACCCGGGCAATCAGCAACCATCGTCATTGTTACCCCACCAGTATAGCGAGAATGGGCGGCGAGAGTCAAGCGGTAGACGATCTTGCCGTGACTGTTTTGCAGAACCTTCGATACCAGCACGACTGGGCCAACTTGGAGCTTCGCCCTCATATTGGGAAATGTCGGCCCCTTATCAGAGGTCTTCCGCCGAAGAGAGTCTATCTACATCCGGATGACCAAATTACTGCACTGGTGCATGAAGAAGCTACAGGGGAGGACCTCTTTCAAGAATCCGAGGACGAATGGGTTTTACCTACACACTTGAGTGAGACATGGTCGCTGGCCCAGTTCGCCGCCGTATTTGACTCAATCTCCAATGATAGTTCTCGACCAAAAAGAATAATTTTGGCAACAGTACATAACGACTCCACCATTGTATACTATATAATGAACGAGGGGATGGTCAAGCCTCGTCAAAACTAAGCGAGCAGCCAAAGCACACTGGTCATCGAAACTCGTTGCTAAGGACGGAAGATGACCTTCTGGACCTTCATCTTATCAAAGAGCTCATAGCCCTCTACGGCATCTGCCAGTGGCATCACATGGTCGAACATGAAGCTGGATACATTGTGTCTTTCGTCAGCCTCATCCTGAACGCCGTTTTGCCATATTATGGTTCGGTTGCGAGTAATGAAAAGAAAAGAAGGGAAGTGGACGCGGAAGTGGACGGGAAAAGAAACGGAATACAAGCCTGCAACTCCAACAACTTTTCTGAAAACCGACTTACTCAAGTTGGTCTTGCTTTTGCTCCAACACTTTAAGAGCTTCTGGGAAGACATGCCTCACAGGACATCTTCCCATTTGAAAACGGATATTTTTGCTTCGCAATCATTAATCTTGCTACTTTTGTTTTCACCCAAATCTGACGGAGACACAACTTACCCATATCCCTCGTTCCCGGCCCAAGGAATCTTGTTCATGTTAGTCAAAGACGGGAGCGGATATGCATGCAATACCATATGCAACATACCTCAGCGTTGTGAACTCCAATACTGCTGATAACACCGAACGGCCGTACGAGGTCAAATGCAGTTCTAAGCGCTGGGGACAAGCCAACTACTTCAACCACCATATCGGCGCCGCGACCATTTGTTGCCTCCATCACCTGTTTCCTCATTCCTTCTGCGTCTTGTTTGAAGTTCAGCGGCTTCGCCCCCAACTTTCGGGCCATCTCGAGGCGACTGTCAACGGCATCTACGGCAAAAATATGCTGAGGCTTCAAGATGGAAGCGGAAGCAATGGCACAAAGTCCAACAGGGCCGCATCCGATCACAACCATGGTAGACTGTGTTACGTCGATAGTTGGGTGCAAGTCGAGCGCACTTTTGACACCATAGAATCCCGTGGGAAAGATATCGGCCATCAATAGCAAGGCCCGATCAGGTATAGTTTCCGGCGCCTTGACGACGGTGCTGTCAGCGTAAGGGACACGCACATACTCAGCTTGACCCCCGTCAAGCGCGGGAGAGCCGAATAGCAAACTTTTTTCGCAACGAGCTGTAAAGCCTTTCTTGCAGTAAAAACATTCGCCACTGAAGGATAAACTGGTCAAAACATGCTATCAGAGTAGATTTATCGGTACTGCTGTCAAGCTTTTACAGCCTGAACTCACCATGAAACAGTAAATGGCGAAACAACTTTGTCGCCACGTTGAAGAGTGCGCACGCCGGATCCAACCTCGTATACGGTGCCAGTGAACTCATGACCCATGATGAATCCCTCCGCTGATTTCGGGTATTTCTGATGTCCTCGGAACACATGTAGTTCTCTTGTGACCGCTATGTCAGTCTGAGATAGCAGATCGACTATACAAAACGGGGGCGAAGTATCTGCAACTTACGACCCACAGAGGGCTGTGGCCTCAACCTTGACAATGACATCTTGGCTGTCCAGTACTAGACTCGCAAGGTCAATGACTTTGTGATCGAATGTAACGAAAAAAAAATTAAAATTTCAGAAAGTCACTCACTTTGTGGTACAGGGCGCTCTTTCACAGAGACCTTATACGGGCCTTCGAAGACGACCGCTTTCATCAACTTTGGACTGCTCATGGTCGATCTGATGTCTTCTGTTCCATCGCTTGTTCAAGTTCGTGTCTCTGGGTTGAATGTAGGTGAAGACGAGAGACCAGTGAGATGCAAATCGCCCAGCTGTTCATTAGCTTCTTATATGTCTGGTGCGACTGAGGGGCACCGATCACGGAGCAGGCTGCGGTTTGTGGGGTGGGGTTTGCATTGGTAACGCTCGGTGCGCTGGAGATGCATTCTGCATTTTATCATAATGAGCTATCAATCGCCATTAGTCCTCTACGAGAGCAGTCTATCACAAAGACCAGATGAAATAAAATTCGACTGCGGCAGGTCTCTTGACGCCGCCCGGATGCCGGCTTGATGGGTAGCTCATACAACGTTTAATGTGAGAGGCTTGGACAAGGATAATCCATCGTGAAGCTGCCTCGACGATAAACCATAAAGCTCAGTGGCAGCGTCGGAAAACAGATAGCTTTTGCCTTCGCCAAATCTCGGTGCTGATCGTCTCTCTCTTGGGAAATCCTCGCGCTTTTTTCTCCCTTGCCCTAGACTCATGGCCAGGGCTGGGTCTTATCTAGCGGCGTAAGTCGCGGAAGTATTCTATTACCTTAGTACTAACCTAGCGGCTTGTAGCCTACTTGCATCGCTGGTGTTATTTTTTTAATTAGAAAGTTAGTTAGAAAATAGCCTTACTTCTTTAAATTTAAAATGAATAGAATTCTTTAGAAAATTCTAAAAATTTAACCTTTTAGTAGTTATTATATTATACTAATTACTAATAGCTAGTTATATTTTTATATACTTATTACTAGCTATAGGGCATTAATTTATAGTTTATATTCCATTATTTATATATATGTTTTAGCTATTATTAGCTAGTAATAAGCTATATTATACTATGTTTTAGCTATAAGTTATTAATCTTACATCTAAAAGTGGGTTTAATTACCTGTCCAGGATTGCCTTTATTCTAACTACTAGAGTGCTAAATATATTATATATTTTAACATCTTATATAATCATTATAATTTTTTATAAGTATTTAAAAACAAAGTAATTTATTTCTTAAGTAAGGTTATATTATTTACTTTTTTTAAAATGTATTTTAATAATTTTATATTAACTTTAATTATTACTTAGTTTAAATTAAACCTTCTTATTTTAAAGAGTTATAAGTTAAATTTTCTGGATTTCATCGGAGTAGTACAGGAGATGAGTCTCGTTTGCCGTCGATGCCATGTTGAATGGCACGTGTGTACTCACGTGCCATATGAACCTGCCTGACGTTTCAAACACGACTCTCTGATCCACGACTGTTGAAGACATTCGTTCTGCATACGCGATTGATAACATGATGCAACCACAGTATCGGACCTATGCGCAACAGGTGCCTCAAAGATCTCCTCACGGCGCCAACCAGCGCCGTGGTGGCATTGGTATATCCCGCTGCCGATTTCGTCGCCTTTGACGTGCCAGCTCTAATATCATTCAGGTCCCATGATGTCGTCAGGTCCTCATCATTCTGTTCCTTTAACCCAAGCTCAGATTGCGCAGCAACAACAAGCACAAGCTCACGCCAATGAACTCGCGAGACGTCGCAGCCGCAAGCCCACCGACAAAGATATTCCCGAAGGAGTGGCGGAAAGCATCATCGATCCTGATGCAGTGCAGCGATACAAAGCACTGAGAGACGTCGAGAAGACACTTGACGCCATCTCAACTCGAAAACGACTTGATGTGTCAGATGCATCGAATCGATCTTATAATAAAGTAGGCATTAACTACCCCTCCAATGCAGATAGCTGCCGGATCTGCATTTAAAAAGGAAACAAAAACATAACAATAAAAATAAAAATAAAACCAGTGGCGCGGCTGACAGGCTACCAGCTTTCCAAAACACTTCGTATCTGGATCACCAACACCGTAGAAGATCAAATATGGCAAGTCCAAGGGCATAATGTGGATGCTTTTGACTTCACACCGAATATGGAGGCAACATATCGAGTCAAAATCGAAGGTTGTTTGCTAAATTCGGAGGACATCACAAGCACAGCATCGCCTTTGGCTGGAAAACAGATCAGTTTGCCATCCGACCTTAGCGAAGCTTTACAACACAATAAATCTACTCGGGATAGGCCTTCTCAAAATCGGGTGCCGCCGTTAGCCAAGTATCGATTTTCTCACTTCTTCAGAGCACTAACTGTGGAGTTTGATCATTCAACAAATGGAAATGACGCAGAGCAGGCAGTTGAATGGAAAAAGCCAGATGCGTCACGAAACCCAAATAATGCCACAATTTCTGCGTCGGATTTTGATGAGCTCACTTTCAAGAGGAATGGCGACGAGAATATAAATATTACAGTAAATCTTATTCGTCATGAAATTCCGGAACGATACGAACTGAGCCCTGAATTGGCACAAGTTGTCGACATGACGGAAGCGACTCAGCAAGATGCGGTCACCGCACTCTGGGAATATATTAGGCTTTGGAATCTCCAAGAAGATGAGGAGAAGCGCAATTTTCGTTGCGATGAACTCCTCAAAAAGGTTTGCTACCCAAGGAGTGACATGATATTTTGTTCAGTGCAATAACACGGGTTTTTTTGTCAGGTCATCGGGAGAGGCGACATTGGTTACATTCCAATGCTCAACGAGTACGTAAGCCAGCACCTTCGTCCGCTACCACCCATCAGTTTACCTTACACGGTCCGTGTGGACGAAGATTTCCACAAGAATCCTCAAGCAACTATTTATGACGTGCAAGTTTTGGTTGATGATCCATTACGCATATCAGTGCCGTCTCTCATAAATAACGCTGAATATGCGGCCATGCTTAAGGATATCACCTTACTGGATGAACAATTAGCTCGCTTGATTCAAGCCACGGCAGTTTCAAAAGCCAAGCACTCCTTCTTTGCATCTCTGAGTGAGGATCCCGCCAATTTTGTGAAGAATTGGCTCAGCTCTCAAAAGCGAGACCTGGAGGTCATATTGGGTGATGCTGGCAGAGGTGGCGGTGACATCTTGACTGCCGACGAATGGAGACGAGGCGGTACAGACAGCGTCTGGACAACGCAAAATGCTCGCGAAAGCGTCAATGTCTTACTGTCCAGACGACGATGACCATGTAGAACCAACAATATCTAGAGCTGATTGTTTATTGGTGGAGTGCTTCCACTTTCGATCACGGCTTCCAGTCATATAAAGAGAAAATGCAAGGCGTTTGAGGGCATTTTTGTAAAATGGAAAGCGACTGGGACGGAGCAAAGTAGGAAGCTATGGGCATGAATTTGAAAGCTTTTATTGTGGTAAACCACTTCGTGACTCGATTCTGCGAGTGTCAATTGGTTTGTGAGTCTGCTAAGAAGGTACTTGTTATCAATAGCCTTCTGATTATTCCACCTCAAAACGGCTATTTGGAGACAGGCACCGACGACCCACACTGATTTGATGGGCAGTCTGCTTTTCGAAATGTCCTAGCCGCTATTGCAAAGTCAAACGCTATGAAGATGCTCTGCACGTGAAAGTGATCATGTCTTCTCTCATCCCATGGATGAGGAGCAAATGCCATTTTTATTTCATCTCTGCGCCTGCACTGGAACAGGTGGCATGTTCCGTATCTGCTTGATGAGGAACTCCCGTTCATCTATAAATTGTTCGTCATCCGTCCGGTCATCGAGAAAGTGTGACAGGAACGTTAGAAGCTTATCGCGGTTCATAATGAGAATTTTCTGCACTGCAATAGACTTATGAGGATTGGCAACAAATACTTTGAATACGTGAAATCCTTCGTACTGAACCATTTTGCGATCATCGCGGAGCAGATTCATGCAAATCTTCAAATGGTCTCCACGATCCACATATGCTGTCATAACGCCATAATTAGAGCGATCCAGCAAAACTTCCCCTAAGAGTTTGATAGATTGGCGCTTGGTGACATAACTGCTGGACTGAACCAAGGTGCCGTTGTATTTTTGAAAAAAGAGGTCGAAATTGACTGAAAGGTATCGTGGAACAAGGTCTTTGTGTCTTGTCAGAAGCTCCTATCTAGCATGATCAGCGGGAGATGCTCAGTCGACTTTGGAGTGAACAGCATACCCTGAAGGTAGTAAAAGCATCAGCTGCTACTTCAAATGAACTCTTGTCGATCCAATCAAAAAACCTCCAGAAAACGCCTCTTCCACTCTGCCGTCGTTCTCGATCAATGGAGTTCCAACCTTGGGAACTGGATCCTAGCTCGTCGCGATCATCGTAAAGAATCACGGCCGCAGCAGCCTCGTTTTTGAGCAATTCTCTTAGTACGGATCCAGCTGGCATAGCACTCTCTTTGTGGTCATACGCCCTACACAGTTCCACCAGAACCTGCGGTCGGTTGCAAACGACGTAGGATAGAGCGATCGGATCGCTCTTGGGAGCGGCGGATGCAGGGCGAAATCGGAACACATGTGAGAATATGACCTGAGTATCCTTGCGCGATTCGAAAGGTAAGCGAAAGAGATTGACAGCCAGCAAGTAGAGAAGATCCTCATCTATGAGGCCTGTGACAAGTTGGTATATTTGTTCAGGGGAGCTATCGGTCTCTGTGTCTTTGTCAGAAGCTGAGTCGCTTACCCTTGGCGGATGAAAAGATGCGTCACCGAGTTGGGCATTCTACAGGCGATACAGACTTGCCTTGGGTCCCTTGTAGCACAACTTTAATTTGGCTTAGAGTGCGCGCGAGCTCTTCCGCCTGCGAGAGTCAGGATGAGTAAAGTTCAAGATCAAAGCAGCGAAGCACTGGACCATGGAGGGAGTTCCAATTACCTTGACGGCAGCATTGGGGCCTTCTAGTCGGAGTACATGCTCTCGTGCTTGCCTCGGTAGATCTGCCGTTACTCGAGATCTTGCTCTACCAAACAAGAACGACATGATGAGATCAGGTGTCAAGTGTATGACCTTTTGCAAATATTGACTTCTCCGAGGGTTCGTTTCGGTATCCTGTTCGTAATATATCAAAGCTCTCGTGAGTCGTGTGCATTTGAAAAGGTCCTGGAGCTCTGGCAGCCCATTGCCGTCTGGTGCCTTGTGTTGAGGTATCCATGGGATCACATGTCACGATGTGGTCAGCCTCACACATGTCACGTGGCTTCCGGCACTTCTGGCACCTAAAAACCCTTTTCTAACTATATAGCTAGTTAGCTACATTCTATATAGTTATATTATTATATATTCTATTACAGGTTATAAGCCTAGAGTTTCTAATTTTATTTAGAACTATTTAATTAAACTATTTATTAATTAGAAATATAATTTTTAGACTACTTAGTTTATTTATTTTAAAGATTATTTTTATTATTTAGTACCTTTATTATATATTATTTTAAACTTTTAAGTAATAAACTTTTAAGTAATAAAATTTTAATTTATTATTAATCAATTCTTTATTAATTTACTTAATTAACTAATCTTTTAATATTTTTATTAATACTATTAATTTTTAACCTTTTAAAAATCTTTTTATTATAAGTATTACTTTAATAATTCCTTTACTTACTAAGAAGGTTAAGCTTATTTCTTATTAATATAATAAAGATATTTATACTTATCTTATTATAATTACCCCTCTTAAAAATACTAAAAATTTTAATTAATAGAAAGAATTTATAAAAATAAATACTAAGATTTTAAGTATTTTTTTCTTTTTTAATAAAATTATTTCTTATTCTTTAAAAACTACTTTTAAATATAAACTTTTTATTTCTTAAATTTAGTAAAACTTAACTAATAAAATATAGTATATTATATAAAGTATAGGTTAGTTTATATATCTTCCTTTTCTAAAAATTTAATAATTTATATAATTAATATATAGCTAGTTAGACTTTATAATAATTGTTAGTATCACAGGGTATGATTATGCTGCAGCACAAAAGGAGGAGGGGTAATAAAGGTCTGATTATCTATATCTTCTCTTTTAAAGAGAAAAAAGGGGAATGATACAGAAGTTATAGTGTTATAGCTATAGTACTACCCTAGGTTATATAATAAGTAATCCAGCTAATTAGAGCACATATATTATGTATATAACTTATAATTCCTAGTTATTATTATATATTTCTTTTATTATCTAGATAAGTAATTCTAATACTTATAAACTC
This sequence comes from Aciculosporium take MAFF-241224, assembly GCA_000222935.2. Classification (NCBI taxonomy): domain Eukaryota; kingdom Fungi; phylum Ascomycota; class Sordariomycetes; order Hypocreales; family Clavicipitaceae; genus Aciculosporium; species Aciculosporium take. Next base: position 4,102 of record AFQZ01000581.1, on the reverse strand, counting down.
TCTCTTTATTAAAAAAGAGAAATTGTTTTAAAACGTATAATAAACCCATAAAAATTAACAAATAATAAAAATTAATAACGCTATAATATATAAGAAATATAACTTTAAATAAATAACTCTTATTAGTTTAAAGTATTTAAACGTAAAGTAAAAGAGTATAATTCCTGCCTTAAAGCCCCTTAAATTAATTTTGTTAATTACATTTAAATTTATTAGATTTAAACTCTTTACTATGTACTTAACTTAATACTATATTTAGTAGAGAATTTGCCCCTTTTCTCTTTATTATTAGTATCCTAGGCAGCTAGGTAGCTCTAGTATTAATTTTCTTAATTAGTCTCCTTACTTAATCTTTTATATAAATTTATGCTTTATTTCTAGTTATAAAGGTCTTAAGGCTTTTATTTCAAGAGGCCTTTATTATTATTAATGGTTTTAAAGGGTACGATATGCTGTAGCAATAACACGGGAGGGGTAACAAAGGTCTAATTTCCATATGGTTCTAATTATCTAAAGGAAAAAAGAGGGGGATAATATAAAAGTGTAGTATTATAGCCATAGTACTACCCTAGGTCACATAACATAGTAATCCAGCTAATTAGGGCATGTATATTATATATATAACCTATAATTCCTAGTTATTATTATATATCTCTTTTATTCTCTAAACAAGCAATTCTAATACTTATAAACTCTCTCTTTATTAAAAAAGAGAAATCGCTCTAAAATATATAAAAAATCCGTAAAAATTAACAAACAAGCAAAAATCAATAACGTTATAATATATAAGAAATATTACCTAAAATGAATAACTTTTCTTAATCTAAAGCATCCTTAAAGCCCCTTAAATTAATTGTATTCAAATTTATTAAATTTAAACTCTTTATTATGCGCTTAATTTAATGTTAGATTTAGCGAATTCATCCTAAGCAGCTTTGGCTTTAGCTTTAATGCTTAACACCGGTCTCTTTATCTAACCTTTTACTTAGATTTAAGCCTTATTTTTAGTTATAAAGGTTTTAAGGCTTTTATTTAGAGAGGCCTTTGTTATTACATTAGCAAGGTTATTATTACTGTTTATCTATTAGATTTCTGCAATTTCCCTTTACTTATATAACTATTATAATGCTATAATATTAATTATAAGCCTTTTCTCCTTTATAGTACCTAATTTAATAATATATTTATATAATAAAAATAAGTTAGTGTATATTATAATTAGGATATTTAGCTTGTTTAATTAATTAGTAATAATTTTTAAAGTTATATTTATTATATAAGTAATATTAACTCCTTAGACTATTTTATATAGCTTTAATGCTAAGGCGCTTCTTATAACTCTTTTAGATTTTATAAAGCTATAGGTTATAATATTACTTATAAGCGTAAATTTAGAGGTATTAATGTTTTTTTCTTTATTACTAAGAATAATTATATAGCTAAGCTATAAGCTAAGGTCTTTATTATTTATAAAGAAGCTATTAATAAAAACATAAAAGAAGGCATTTTTTAGTAAGAGAGGCATATAGTAAAGTCTATAGCTTTAATTATTAATTTGCTATCTAAGCCTCTTATTAAGCTTTATTATATTATTAGGTTTTAGTTATTAGCTTTAGGTAGTAATAGAAAGATTATAAGAGGCTTTAGGTTAATAAATAAGGGTAATATATATACCTTAAGCTCTCTGCTTAATATATTAAGCTTAATTATTTTAGTTAACTTCTAATAGCTTCTTTTCTTATGCCTTTTACTATAAGAAGAAGGTGTTATTATTAGCTTTGCTTAAAATACAACTATTAAACATTAGTAGTATTAATTTCCCTAGGCATTGCTTTGGCTTTATAAGAAATCCGGCATTTTTTAACTTAACTTCTTTATAATTAAAGAATTTAATATTACTAAGGCCTAATGTGTTATTAGTCTGCATTCTAATAAGTCTAAAATAAAAGCTTTCTTTTAAAGAAATAAGGAGATATAGGTTATAAGTAAAGGTAATTATTTAAAGCTTTTAATAATAATAATTAAAATATATTAACTACTAATATATACCTGCTTCCGTAATTTTATAAAGCGGCTTTATTATAACTATAATAATATCTAGCAGGTAGAGGTATGTAATTTATACTAAAAGCTTTATAAGAATTATATAATTAAGCTTTATTTATAACTATACATATGCTTAGGTAATATCCCTTAACTAAGCTATAATGCCTTCTCTTTTTAATAATAAAGTAAGAGCAATAATAAGCCTCTGGCTAGCTCTTTAAATTATTAGGGACTATATAAGAATAATCTCTTTTTTATAGTTACTATATCCTTAAATAACATATTAGAATTTTTTATATAAGGAATTAATTACTTTACCTTTAATCTTATATACTATTTATAAACTAAAAAGTCTCTTACTTCTATGCTTTTAAGGGTTAAATTAAATAAATTTAAATATATTTCTTACTCGTAGAGTATTAATCTTAGCCTTATTAGAGAGTTTAAATGGTTCTCTAGGTATAGTAATTTTTCCTTATATATAGAGGTTAATTATAAGTTAAAAATTAGCCTTTTCTTTCTTTATAAGAAAAGCTTTTAGTTAAGGGTATTTCTAAGGTCTTTTACAGCCTTTTTATAGTAAATTTATAAGGTTGTTAGGGGAAGTCTTATAAATAATTTTATTAATCTTGGCGTTTTCCTAGTCTGGGTTGTTTAGGCCTAGGCCTTACTTTTAGGGAAGTTAAAGCTATTTTTATAGCCTCCTTATCTTAAGCTTAGTTATTCTTATAAGAAAGCTCTGCTTTTAGCAAAGTAATATATAGTTTAACAACTATAAATTGAAACTTTATAAGGCTATAAGGCATCTTAATAATATAAGTCTTTCCTTTTATTAAAAAAAGCTTATATAGGCTAGTTTATTTACCTTTCTTATAATAAACTTATATATTAGAGTTTAAGGAAAGGTTATATATTAATAGAGTTATTAAGCTATTTTAAGTATTAAGGGCATTATTAACTTAGCGCCTTATAAGACTATATCTTACTTTATTTATTACTTTTTAAAGTATCTTAGCTCTTTAGGTAACTATAAGGATTAAAGGGAAATTATTTATTATTCTTAAATAGATTCTAAAGACTAAGAGGGTAGGGATAAGGCTATTTAGGCTAGCAGAGTTATTAACTGCTTTAATAGCTATTTAAAGTATTTACTCTTTTAAGAAAAAACTATAAGCTTTAGTCTTAATAATATTATATACTTTTTAAAGAGGGGCGTAATATTACTTAAGTTTTCTAATACTATTATATGCTTTAATAGGGACTTTATTAATATTAATTAAGAATAGTTAAGCTAAATGCCTAAATTTACTAAAAGTAAAGTTTCTTTTAGTATTATAAACTATCTAGTCTAGGGGTTTAAGGTATGTATTAATTTAACATTTCTTAAGGGCATTCTAGATATCTTAAGCTTTTTATTATTAGGGTTTAAGAAAGTAAGCAGCTTAAAATAAGGTTATTAAGTTAATAATATAAAGAACAGGCTTCTTATTAATTTATATAATATTAATAAGGACCTTATAATTAAATTTAAGATTATCTTAAAGGGTAAACTTAAATCTACTAAGAGCCTTAGTATTCATCTGGCATTAGTAATAAGCATATATAATCTTTTTTATATTAGCTTTATTAAAATCTTTACTAGCTTTAGCAAGAAGGTTATATAGTTAGTTAATTAAAGGGTAGCTAAATGTTAGGAGAGTTACGAGACAAGAGCGTAAGAGCACGGAGACCCACTAAGGCAAGCTATGCCCTAGCTATACATAGGTATATAGGGGAACAGGCCTTATAAAGAAATAAAGAGGCTAGTAAATATAGTATTTATATTACTAACCCTACTTATAGCTATCTAGCTTTAAGTATACTTAACTATAGCCTTTACTTTTATTGTAAGGTATAGCTAGATATAAGAAGGCACGCCTAATTATACCTAATACTATCCCATAGCAGTATTGGAAGTCTCTTACTTAATAAGCAAGTATAATAAACAGAGGTCTTGCTTATAAGCTATAGGGTATATAGCTTATAATACAAGCTCTAGAAGAGAGTAGGGAACAAT
>AFQZ01000582.1:0-31102 GCA_000222935.2 Aciculosporium take MAFF-241224 | reverse complement strand
GGGGAAATTTGTGCTTTAAACTCATGGTGTCTTGGTCGGTAGTGGCACTCACAGACCCTTTAGTAGAAGCCCTGCTTACTCTCTTCCTGGCATCTGGCATTGTGGCTGTGTATTTATCTCCTCACTACAACTGCAGTGGTGACGTGGTTTACATGTACTGGTTTTGAGCTGGAAGCAGACAACGGTCTAGTTTATATCCACTGATAACCATGCCAACCTTGTCAGCGGAATAGACAGATAACCCCTGATTACTTTCAACTCTTAGCCCAATCGGCCATCAAACAGGGAGAACAGCCCTCGGCAATCTACCGAGTTGCCTTTCAAGAGTGCATTACAAGCTCTTTCTTCTGCTTTGCCATCAATTCATCCTCTTGGCCACATTGACAAGTCCTCCATCTTCAAGAGGCACCTCCCTCACATACCCTATCCCCAGAGAAAGCAGGAAAGCAAAATATCTAATAATCAGATAAAGGAATAAGAAGAAAACGAAATCTAATCAAGTCAAAAGGGGAACCAAGTCTCTTCCCCGACAAAACCAGTAAGAAAGCAAGACGCCCTCTCGATTCTACCCTTCGCTAACCAACAGCCCCAGAAACCATGAATTCTTCTGCAGCTTTCCTAGTACTCGTCGGCATCTTCATGGCCCAAAAGGCGGCATCCAACGTCAGCAAGAAATGCGAGCCCTTCACTTTCCAGAAGCAAAACGTCGGCTGTTTGAACGACTTCCACGGCTGTGTCCCGGGAAGATGCAAGGACAAGTTGTTTTACCTGAAGTGCATCTGCCCGGATGACTGGCCACATGTCAAATGCCACTACAGGTGCTGAGTGTTTTCGCTTTTGGAGAGTATTGACATTTTCATGGAAGAAGAGATGCGACACTGCCGCAGATCGTTTTCTTTTTTTTTTTTTTTTTTTTTTTTTGCCTATTTGTCTTTTCCTCTTTTTATTTACCGTTTTGCGATCCGGCTAGGTGCCTTGGTAAGCTGTCACGGCAAAGGGGGATTTGGGAGGCGGCGAATCATGACATATTTTTTTGCTCCTCTCTCTCTTTCTGTGCGTGTATGTCTATGTATGTCTTGCTGCTTCGTTTCTGACAACCGCAATTTGCTTGCGTTCAACAGACAAGTAATGGGCCTTCAATCATCGCAAAGCCCCGTACCGTAACCAAACCTGGAGCAACGCAGAACGGTTTCTCGTATTATCGAGCTTCTTCCGTGCGCATTCAAGTCAAAAACTTCACGACGGCGTACTGTCCGCAGAGACGCGAGCAATCCTGCCATCCTACGTGTGGGTGGAGGTATATGTTCTGGAGCAAGTGATTGCGTCATGAGCATGTCGATCCTGGAAGCCATCCAGGATGCGTGCGGTTCGTCTAACACGATTCTTGCGTCGACCATCCGGAATCGCCGACAAAGGTAACAGACGCATCCTGCAATGCAACCTTGGAGGCCGTCTGCATGCACAGTAGTCACCGAGCCCGCAGACGCCGAGTCAGGAGCAAATCACTGTTGCATTTGAATGCATGCAAGAAAGGCACCTGATTACCTATTTTAAGCAACGACGAGAGAGGACATTCGCGTATAGAGAGTGTGAATCTTGCCAACACCCAAGTTCCAACAAGCTTCATTTCCGGTGGAGTGACGACAAACAAAAGAAATAAAAACGAATGGTATCATAGACTAGTTGGGTTGAGAAAAAAAAAAAAACCGAACCTTCATCTTTACGCCTTGACAGTTTTAATTTGTATCCGTAGAGACACGACGATTCGACCCCGAGCCTCCAACTGACCCGACGGCAGCAATCGGCTGCGGCCGCTCAGCCTGAGACTTGACACCATTGACAAGCTTGCCGTCGTTGATCGCCTGCATCCCGGCATTGAGCTTGCCAAATTGCCACTCCGGCAAGGTGATGCCCGTCTGCTCATTGATGGTGGTCATCAGCGGCGGCAGCATCTGGTAGACGTTGCGCATCGTGGCGGCCGCATCACCGCCGGGCTCGCCGCCAGGGTTGCTACCCGTGTTCCAGACGCTGATCTTGGGCTCCAGTCCGCGAATGGCTTCGGCATTGGCCTTGGCCAGCTCCACGTACGTGCCCTTCTCAATCATCATGTACTGAATCAGGCCCGCGGGTCCGCCAAAGGCCGTCGCCATCTTGGCGTAGGCGTCGGCCATGGCCGAGAGGCCCTCTGCTTCCTTGATCCGTGAAATGGCGCGGGCCTCGGCCTGCTTCTGCGTCGCGTAGTTATCGGCCTCGGCATCGACACGCTTCGTGTAAGCGTCCGACTCGGTGTGCTTCTGCGCGACGTAGTAATCGGCCTCGGCGTGCTCATGCGCCGCGTAGTTATCAGCCTCGGCTTCGACACGCGTCTTGTATACGCCAGCGTCGGTGTTCTTCTGCGCCGCATAGATACTGGCTTCGGCATTGATACGCGTCTTGTAGACGTCCGCGTCGGCCATGGCGGTGATGCCCTCTGCTTTCTTTACCTGCGAAAGGGCGTGGGCCTCGGCCTGCTTCTGCGCCGCGTAGTTATCGGCCTCGGCATTGGCACGCGCCTTGTATACGTCGGCGTCGGCCTTGCGCTGGTTGGCTTCTTGTCTGGCGCGAGCATCGGCCGCGACTTCATAGGCAGCCGCATCCGCCGCCTGCTGCTTGCTCTCGCGGGCAATGGTCGCCTTGACAACATCTTTTGCGCGCAAGCGCTCGACTTCGGCGGCGGCACGCTTCATCTCGACTTCCCGCTTGAGCTCCTCGTCCTTGGACTCGAGTGCGCGCTGGGCCTGGACGCGAGATATGTCCACGTCGCGGTTCAGCATCGTCTGCCGCGTGTTGAGCTGGGCCTCGGCCTGGGCGCGCTCAATGTCCCGCTCTGTCTTTTGCACCGCCGTCTCGGCATTGATTTTGGCAATCTCACGGTCCTGCTCGCCCTTGCGCTTGGCCTCGCCGACGTTGCCACGCAATTGGGCCTCTGCCACGTCGATTCTGGCTTGGTTGGTGGCGCCTTCGTGGGCTTTGCGGGAGAGGGACTCAAAATAGACTGATCCTGGGGCATCTTTGAGCTCTTTGACCTGCAGGAGAAGGTTAGTCGATATGATGTGATGTGGCGAATTCAGAGTGTGGCAGTTTACGTGCATTGGCATTGTAAATCTTCAGGCTATTGTAGACTTGTTAGCATGGATGGTTCCTGGTGGCTTCATCATGGCACTCTGACTGGAGGATACGCACCCAAACTGGTCCAACTCGCTCTGGATGTTGCGAAATATGCGCTTTTTAAAGACCTCTCGTTCCGTAAAGATCTCCTCCATGGTCATGCTCGACACGAGTACACGGGTCTCGCCCTCGATGATGCCCTTGACAATGCTGGCCACCCTGTGTGCCTTGAGATGTTTTGCCATTCTCGGACTGCGCCAGGAGCATGGCGTACTTCATGAGGGCATCGCCGCAATCCTCGCGATTTCCCCTCGTCTCGCCCTCTGGCGTGTCATCTATGCGAGCATTGGCGCCGCGCTGATTGACGTCGGGTCCTACGGTGAAGACGACGGGGAGAGCAAACTGCAGCTTCTCCCGCGTCATGGCCCGCAGGTCCATGGCGTAGTCGTGCGGCTGGACGCTGAAGCGTGTGTATCGCTGCAAGGGCCACACCCATGATGCTTTGGTGATCTTGACGGTGCGGATGCCCATGCCGGTGACGGCGAGGTACTCGTCCGGGCCGGAGACTTTGTACGCCATGGTGAAGGTGTGGCGAGGGCTGCTCCTGGCTTTGGAAGATTCGTATCTAGGGAGACTGGTTGGACGGCAAGGAAAAGCACCTTGTTGATGGTGTTTGTTAATTTGACGGGAGAGTTCCCGAAAGGATTCTCAGAACAACCTGTGACGCAGATATTAATAGAGCCACGCTGGGAGCTTCGAATAAGGTTTTTGATCATGGAATATAGCCAACCTTGTGGTACAAAGACTTTCGTTCATGTGACTAGAACTAGTCGGAATATGACTAGAGGATGTATGGATACACTTTTCCAAGTGGCATCATACCTTCTCACACTCCAATAAAGGGGACATCTCACCAGCTCCATATATATGCTCTGCATGGCACGAAAGCAGCGCCTTGGGCCCAAAGCTCTCCCAGCCCGATGTGCAAAACAAGTCACATTCTCTGAGTTTTGAAAGCATGACCGGTCGCTGGCATTTGGCCATCAATAAACTCGCACGCCAGAGTCTGCCCTCGTCGCCCGGCGAGGCTGATTGGGCCTTGGCATTTCCAGCTCGGTGGCGCAATGTCAAGAAAACAGATTAGGTTGGAAGCTTTTCTAGAAACCTGTCGTCTCTGCCCTTGGACTCCGGGAGCCTCTTAGTAAAAAGGAAAGATCCATGGATGGGTTGTCGGGGAAATGCCGCGGTGTGTCTGTTAGGCGTTAAGCGATGCGCTAATGCACGAATACAGTGGTCCATCAGCCTCATGGCGGCACGTGCTGCTGACAGCTGCCGTCCAGCTGACAGCTGCCGTCCGTGAATGACGTCTCCGCCTCGGCGCTGCGCCTCTTCTCTTGCCATGGGAGTTATTCTCCGCAACATCCCATCTCCTAGCCATTTCACGCTGTTTTGAGCGATATCATCTTCCACATTGCTGGTAAACATGCCTTGCCTGCTGTCTTGGACCAGTGCGTAATCTGACACAGTCCACGTCGCCCGTTCATAGAGGACTTTGGTCGAGTCAGCCCTCCATGCGACCGCCGTCTTTCTTTAAAGCTTTGGCAGCCTTGCACGCACAACTGGAGCCATCGTGAATCTCTTCTGATTACGCCTGCCGACGAACGAAAGTGCGGGATTGGCTGTTTTGGAAAATGTCGCCAGGTGTTCAGACATCAGGACAAGATGACCATCTTCCACCGCCCTACACATTGGAACCGGCGGAAAGGGGGCGGCCGTCAATACGCGCATTCCACGACTCCCTTAATCCCGGCCATCCACAGCCATCCTCATCATCACTCTTCTCCGCGCAACTCTCGGACCTGCGCAGCCAAATACTACAACAGCAAGCCGCTCGATCCTCAGCGCGAGAACGGCATGATCACGAGATGCTCTCTCAACTGGTACCTCACACCGAGGCCCTTCTCGACTCCATCGCCGCCATGAACCCTCCTCCCTCAGTCGTGGAGGCAACACTTGTTCCAGACAGCGCCATCGACAAGAGCTGGACGCTAAGCGATAACGAGGGGAAGAAGAGTGGGCATCTCACCAGATTGCTGCGGGTGGGGCAACACCCCAGGATAGAGGGCGAAAAGAAGCGCCCGTCTGCCATCTCGGAGAGCCCAGACACGGCAAGTGAAGTGAAGGAATTCGATGAATGGGGACGGTGGGAAGACGGAAGCGACAAAGATGAGAATGACCTGGGCGCAGGTCTGTGGTGGTTGGACGAAGGAATGGCGCGCCGACTGGCTAGCTATCTTCAGCCAACTCCCAACACCACGTCTGTTGATAGACAAACAGTACGGCCAGAAGCCAAGCCTAGCAGAGAAGCCAGGAAGCCGCGTCTGTCGTCTTTCTTCAACAAGCATACTCCATCTTCTGCTACGGCTTCAACACCGAGTCAATCGTCTGGAAAAGAGACTGCTCAGCCTTCCGCATCACCGGACCTTATTGGCATGTCGGTGGATGCAGAAGAAACCAGCTTCAGACGACAGAATGAAATGGGAATCTGGGAGAGCAGAACTGGATGGGGCTTGGTCGTGAGAGTGACTATCCGGACATGAGTGCTGTTTCGATTTACGGTTTGGGCCCCTAATCAAGCCACTTTTGTTTTCTCTTGCTTCTTACCATTACACGAGGTCCTTACTGAGCCGTGACTCGTCACTTCTCTTCTGCTTTGTGATGCGTGTAACGGCATTTGGCTTGGCCTAGTTAAATGCAGCGATTCTGTCAGCAGGTAGTAGAAGTTGAGACTTTTCTTGCCCGTTCACTTGGACGTGTGGGATTACCGCCTAGTCAGAGTTGGGCTTGTTGACGTTGGAGCCCACAAGTCGGCCATTACCTTATATCGCGGGGTTTGACCATGTCTTGTCATAAATGATGCATGCATCAAGTGCGGCATCTTTTTTTAAAGCCCAACAGTCACCACCATTTCCACCACCGCCGCCGCCAGGAGCTACACCAGACAACACCAGCATGATTCGACAATGCCCATACAACGTTCTCGTCACTGGATCATCCGGACACCTGGGCACTGCGCTGATGCTCACATTGCCGTCCCTTGGTTTCAACCCCGTTGGACTCGACATTGTGGACTCGCCGACCACGCAACACGTCGGAGACATCACAAATCGACCCCTAGTATCTAGTATCCTGCAAACAAACCCAATCAGGCATGTCTTGCACACAGCGACTCTGCACAAGCCTCATGTGGGCAGTCACACCAAGGAAGATTTCATCAACACCAACATCACTGGAACCGTGGTCCTACTCGAGGAGGCAGCCAAACGAGCTGATGCAATCGAGAGCTTCATCTTCTTCAGCACCACAAGCGCTTTTGGGCAGGCGCTGCATCCACTTCCCGGACGGCCCGCCGCATGGATCGACGAGACGGTGGCTCCTCTTCCTAAAAACATACATGGGGTGACTAAACTGGCTGCCGAAGACATGTGTGCTTTGGTGCAGAGACAGACGGGGCTGCCGGTTCTGGTGCTGCGAGCAAGCCGTTTCTTCCCCGAGGGTGATGACGACGAGGACAGACGCAATGCTATGAGCGATGAGAACCTCAAAGTTCTGGAACTGGCGTATCGGCGCTGCGACATTGACGACGTCGTGTCGGCGACGGTTTGTGCCATGGCCAAAGCAAAACAGATTGGCTGGTCCAAGTACATCATTAGCGCGCCGACACCGTTTCTCAACAGTAGCGAAACTCTGCTTCTGTTGGACAGAAATCCCGAGGCCATGTTCGAAACGGTTGCACCCTCCGTGAGCGAGGTGTTTGGAGCCAGGGGGTGGAAGCATCTCACAAGGGTGGACAGAGTGTACGACTCCAGGAAGGCGATGCGGGAGCTTGGTTTGAATCCCAAGTACACCTTTTCAGCCGCGATCGAGCGACTTCGAAGGGGCGAGTCATGGAATAGTGACTTGGCCGGTTTGGTTGGGATGAAAGGGTATCATGCTGTCAGTACGGGGGTATATACGAAACGGTGAAATTTTGGCATTGACCTTTCTTTTTACTCGTAATCGATTGATGGCAATCTGCTTATTTTTTTCAGTCTCGTCAATCAGTTCCCCCTAGTACAAACTACTGATCCAACTGTCGCAAGATAAAGTCCATGAACACGGTTGACCATTAGCCCTGCCAAATTCAGAAAAGCCAGCACTGCCCGTTTTGTTCTTTTGGACAGCCCAAATGAGAGCTTATTTCGCAGCTTCCTCCTCCTGCATAACCTCAATTTGCTTGATCGAAACATTGATCTCTGCAATGTATTGGTCGATAGTCACAGACTTGGGCTGGTCGCTGATGTACGCATTCTGAATGTAGTCGCTCGCTACAAAACAAACCAAATGTCAGTGGAAATGCCCTCGTGCCGCGGAATATGCAGCCTTTCCTCCGCGATACATACCATAGTCTTTGAGTTCGTTCCATTCATCAACAATGCCCTGGAGCTGGGGCCTGGTGATCAACATGGGCGGGATGTTGTCCGTGTCAAAGTCGACCAAGTCCTTGATAGCTTTGAGATCCGTCTCCATGTGCTTCCAAGCACCCTGGAGCTTTTGGAGAGTCAGGATGGCCGGGCCAATTTCTGTGCCGAGGTCTTGGACTTGGTTCTATGTAATTTGTTAGATTTCTACCGCCCTTTTTCCTGGATTCTTATTCTTGCGGTCTTTTTTTTTGTTTTTTTTTTAACGAATCGGAAACTCTCCACAACCCTGTCGTCTGAGACTTCCATGGCTCAATTGGCAACTCACCGAGATAAACTTCAGGTTTGTCTGCAGCCGTGACGCCGTGCGCATTTTAGACTCGTACTCCTCCAACACCTTTCGGACTTTTTCCATGGCCGCTCGCAATCTTTCTCTGGCCTTTTTGGCCTCTACGACAATTCCAGTGCCGATGGCAGTGCCGATTGGCCAGCTTTCGATGTTGAGGTTAGCAAACAGATTGTCAATACAGGTGACGGAGTGCTTGTCTTTTTTTTTTCTCTTTTTTTTTCTCTTTTTTTTTTCCTGTTTCATCCTTGTACTTACACCCACATATATTTTGGTGCATCCGCAATTGCCTGGTTTTCTGAATAGCGCATCGGAGAGAATTAGCCACTGTTTTCTTTTCCTCTCTCTTTCCTCTTTTTTTTAGCATACTTTTTTTTAAAAAAAAAAAAAATCGCTCTGAGCTCTGTGCCAAGGATCAATGGAAAAACTTCTTACTCCCGTCAATCTGGCCCTCCAATTCTCTAATCTCGCTATTAGCCTCTTCAATCTTCTTCTCCATTGTCTTAATGTCGTTCCCTTCCTTTTCCAGCTGCCTCGCCAGGGACGTGGCATTGGTGTTGATGGCGGTACCGTGGTCTCTGCAGACCGCTTCAAAGGCACCCAGACCGGCGAGGGCCTCGGCAGCGCCGGCCTGCAGTTCATCCAGCTTCTTCAGCTCGGCGTTGAGCGTGAACTGGATACTCTGCTTGAGCTCATTCAGCTTGCCCTGGTCCGGTTTGGGCTTGTTGTTCTCTTCGTGGTATTGGCCGATGAAGGTGAGCATGAGGGCGTAGTATGAGGTGGATGTCTTGCCGCCGGACATGGTGGCGTAGCTCTTGATGTCACCGGCGATGTCGACGATGCGGTTCCATGTGACGTCCTTGAACTCGATGCAGTCTTTCCTGATCTGTGATGTGGAAATTTGGGGTGTTAGTTGATTGGGTGCAATGAGAGGAAACGGGAAATCGATAGAAACCCTCTCTCCTTTTACTTCAAAAAACAAAAGAACTGAAATAAATGAAAATAAACTGAAATAAAAGAAAGGTATATATACATAAGCACACACACACACACATATATATATATATGTATATCAATGTATATATGCAGAGAGAGAAAAAAGAAAAAAAAACAAGCAGAGATACAAAAACAAAAAATGCATATACTACTCACAGCGGCATATGTCCCGAGGAGAATGTCCAACTCCTTGCCGAGGTCTACGCTAATCTCCCCGGGGTTGTCCACGATCCCCAGCCATCTCAGATACTCTGTACGAGTAGTCTGAAGTTGACGCCCCGTACCGAGGAACCGGTTCAGGGCCTTCATATCGGAGGCGTTAAAAACAAAGGCCTTGTCGTCGTCATCGTCCTCCGCTGAGTAGCCGTGCTTCTTGGCCTTGCGGCCGGTACGGTTGTCGACGTACATTCCTCGGGGAGCAAAGACGGCCGGGTCCTTGATTGGCTCTCTGGGATTGAAGCCAGACATGGTGAAATAGGGAGATGGGATACTTCAGGGGTAGGATAAAGGGCTCAAGGTCGTTAATCAGTGGGTTAATCTTGTGCTCTTGATTCTGTCGAACAAGGCGAGTCATGGTTTCCAACTACATGGTAATTTATTCTCGGCTCTGGTAAAACCATATATATAGTTCTCTTCGATCAATGAGCATCCCGTGTCCTTCAGCTTTCTCTGTCCCGTGTGTCGCATTCGTCGTGGAACAGAGGCGTTGCGGCATCTCCCAATGCATCACTGCTTCGGGAGGCAAGACTAGTCATGTCTAGATGCCCAACCACGTTCACCCCATAAGCCTGTTTTCGTTGGCTTTACTTTTTTACTTTTTTCAGGAAAAAGCAAAATAAAGTATTAGTATCGGCCTACGAAACAGCCATCGTGCCCGGCAAAAGTGGAGGCTACGACAAAAAGGTATCGATGTTGAGTATTGAGAACTGCCGCATGAGCAAGCGTGGACACCACGACATGAAACTGGAACACCTGCATGCATATATGCATGTCGAATGTATTCCCAAAACAGTTACACTACCAACGATGCATGTCGAGCAGCTATTTTTTTTTTTTTTTCCTTTTTTTCTTTTGTTTTTGTGAGACAGCCAGTCATGTCAAGTGCGGGGTTTGTCCGGATATGGATAACTTGGCATGCTTGGTGCCGCCTGAAAAGCATGCAAGAAGATCTGTTTTTCGCAAACAATAAACAGTCTCACATGTCATCGAGTCATCATGCCGCCGGCTGCTACTTGTGGTTCGATGGTACGACATCGATGAGACAACATTGTGATGATCAAATGTCTGAATGAGGGGAAGGGAGGAGTGTTGAGGTGTCCATGTCACTGATATTGTTACGGTAATATCCGTGACAGAGGATCTCCCCATATAGGTGATGGTTCCGTCCATTAGCTAGGGATGATCAACGATCTAACAACATGCATTGTAACATATAACTAGTGGACAGGTGCGTATTGATGTCCATGTATGATCACGATAACAAATAGCTTCATGGTATTACCAACCAACCACGTGACGAATCTATCACGTAACAACTAGACTAGAGGTAAAAAAATAACTACTACTAATTTCTAGCTCTTATGCTATAGGTTTAGTAGATAAAGCAAGAGCTAGGGGGTAGTATGAAGGATATAGGCATATAAGGCAAATTGCACAGCACACCTATAGGGATGTGCATTGTTACGGGATAATCCGTAATAACAGAAGTCCCTATATAGTAGGCAGATCCGTTTATAGCTAGTAACAATTAATAATCTTATAATATACATTTAACCACATAACTAGTAAATAGGTGTATACTTAATAACCTCTTATAACTATAGAAATAACTAGCTATTGTGTCCGGGGTTATTAACACACTGGATACTATATGGTATAACCAACTAATTACGTGACGATTCCACCACGTAACATGCATCCCATTTTGACCCGTATGGTTAATTAGTTAATAAAAAGGTAGTATTAAGGTGTTTATATTATTAATATAGTTAGCCTTATATATTATATGGGTCTTAAGTGCCCTAAGCCCTCTTTCTGGCTATGTAGCTAGGTAGCTACTTCTTTATAGTCTATATCATCACATATTATATCACAAGGAGAAAGAGGAGAAAGAGGAGAAAGAGGAGAAAGAGGAGAAAGAGGGGTCAGAGCCCAGAGTCCAGACCACAATCACAAGTCAGACTGAAAAGTGAACTTCGTAGGCGAGCCCCGTTTGATGTATGATCTTTGAGTCAAAGTGATACCCTTTCGCACTGATGCCTAACATTTCTCGCCTCCATCTTCCACTTCCCCTCTTCTGTGCGACGCCACTGCACACGTAAAGGAGTAGAATAACAGTCTGGATTTCTTAGATATATCCTTAATAAAGCCCGTTTCGTGAAATGATTCTGTCTTCTCCCCATCTTTACAAGACACATGCTTGGCTTTGGCAAAGTTTAGTGTAGACTATTTTCATCCAGTGTAATCTACTGAAAACACTCCAAAGAAGATTCATCCTCATCAATTCCAATGTCTTACATCAACCCCCAGCCCCAGTTCCCAGAGGAGTGGAAGGAGTTTGCAGAATCCGCCGACGTGACGAGCATCCCGTTGCGTGACTCCAAGACTGTGAATGAGAACGCAGTAAGTAGAAGTCGACCTTGGGGAACACGGATATACATATTTGCACATGAATTTATACATAAATTGTTATGTGTCTGGGTTGATGCTTACACAATTTGGTGCCGTACAAGAGATTAACGTCTCTCCGCGGCGTATACTTTGACGCATCAGACGCTGTCTTGCCCTCCCTCTCACGACTCACCGTCTTTGCCGACGTGCTGGCCTTTTCCACCGACGAAACAAGCATCTCACCTCACAAGAATGGCACCATCCGGATCACCACCCGCGTCATCACGGCCAGCGCGCCCGTCAAACTCGTCATCCCCAAGGACGCCTCGGGCGGGCTATCCATCTACGCCGCCATCCTCGACCAGCCCGTCACCGTCACGAACGGAACCGACAGCCTGACGCTCAACCTCGGCCCCGAATCAGACTACGTCGGCCTCTCCATCGGCTTCTCCAACGGCAAGCTAGAGCACGAGTACGAGAAAAAGTACCCCGAGTCCCGAAGCGATGAGTTCAAGGCCAGCCTCAACACGCAGCTGCGCATGGCCCTCGTCCAGTTCTGGAAGAACATATCCATCGCCATCTCGCAGTGCTCGTACGTTGCCAAGATGACCACCGACCAGGCCTACTTCAACCTGCTCAACACGCAGGCCGTCGCCCTCGGGCAGCAGCTCGCCGGGCAGGCCATGGCCGGGCCCGACATGAGCTACGCGCCCGTCCTGGTGCTCGCGCGGTACACCGAGTCGACGCAGCACGTGCTCAACTCCGCGACGGCGTTCCACGTCCAGTTCGAGCGCTTCCAGGACAAGAAGGAGACGGCCGAGAACCAAAAGATGGCGTGGGACGTCATGCTCGCGCAGGCCCGCAACGAGAACAACATGCGCGTGAACCTGCGGAACTTGGCCCTGGACAAGTACAATTCTGCGCGGGAGACGGCCAAGGGCTGCGAGGCGCAGTTCAAGGACGACGACTTTGCGCTCGAGATGCGCCGGATCCGGTTCGAGAACGGGGTGCAGAAGTGGAAGGATGAGCAGGAGCTGCAAGCGGCGCTGCAGATTCTCATGGCGGCTGCGAGTAAGTCCGAGTCGGACCTTGTCCAAGTCTTGTCTTTGTTTCTTGAAAAAAAAAAAAGCTCACACGTCGCCCCCTCTTTTTCCCACAGCCTTTGCCGTCAACATCGCCACGCTCTGCCTGGGCAACCCCGGTGGCGGAGCCGGCGCCGCCGCCTCCGTCGGCCAAGCCGTCAACGCGGTCGCCAAGGCCGAGGGCCTCATCGACCAGGTTGGCAAGTTACTGACGTCCGACACCCTCGCCAGGCTGGCCGAGTGCGTCCAAGCCATGCTAGACCTGTACCCCATCATCCAGACGATTGTCGACGCGGTCGGGCAGTTTGAGAACAACCCCTCGATCGACATCCCCTCCATGGACATCATCAGCGGCACGGGCAAGGGCGACGCCAACGCGGCGGCCATTGTCACGGTCGCGGCGTGGGACAAGTGGATTCTCGAGTCGGACGAGCAGATGGAGTTTGCCGTCAGCAACGGCATCGACGGCGCGGCCGACTACCGGCTCGCGCTGCGCAAGCACGCCATCAACGGGAAGCAGCTCGCGCAGGCGCAGGCCGAGAGCGTCAAGGCCGGCTACGAGTACGTCCAGGCCCAGATGGAGGTCATCGTCTCGAGGCAGCAGATCGACGGCCTGCAGAAGCTGCGGGACGAGTACGAGGAGCAGCAGGAGATTTACGCCCTGGCCGAGTCGATGCTGTATGATCGCGCCATGGCGCTGCGCACCAGCGTCGTGCTCTCGCTGCGGAATATGGCCTGGGCGTACCGGTACTGGGCCCTGGCGGAGAGCTCCGTCGTGCTTGATTCGCGGAAGAAACTGGTTGAGTACCAGCAAGATCTGTCGACGTTGATACTTGAGATGGAGAATGCGGATTCGCGGTATGCGAGCGATTTCCAGCGTACGTTTTTCTTCTTCCACAACCGCTTCTTGTAACGGAGCCGATGAAGTGACTCTTTTCTTCCTTTGCCCCTCTCCAAAGCATTCGAATACAACATCAATTCGAAAGACGTGAGTTCCCCCCAGCCAACCTGCCCTCCCTCCCCCCCTTTTTTTTTTTTCCGCCCGTCCCTGCTAACAATCCAGTCCAGCTCCCCACAGACTTTGGAACCTCCATGATCAACGGAATAAAAGACTCCAGCCGCACCGGCAGCTTCACGCTCGCAACAGAACCCGAGCTGGCCAGCGAGTTTGACGAAGGCTGGCACTACCGCCTCAACGGGCTGAACCCCACGCTGCGCGGCGTCGTGCCCAAGCCCAGCGCGCTGCATGACGGCACCGCGGTCGTGAACCTGCAAATCACCACGTCCGGCATCTACGCAGACATCTACAGGGGCGATGTCTTCCAGTTCGCGAGCCTCCCGCAGGTGCGGCGGTGCTCGTACGAGATAGACGCGCAGGGCGTGAGGGGCAAGACGCGCGTGTATCCTGCTTTTGAGACCAAGAACCATGCTGAGCCCACGCCCTTTACGCAGTGGAAG
The DNA here is from genome assembly GCA_000222935.2 of Aciculosporium take MAFF-241224. Lineage (NCBI taxonomy): Eukaryota > Fungi > Ascomycota > Sordariomycetes > Hypocreales > Clavicipitaceae > Aciculosporium > Aciculosporium take. The sequence continues at coordinate 17,003 of AFQZ01000582.1, read as the reverse complement.
ATCAAGGTTCTTAATCCGGATGATCTGGCGCTGGAGGGGTTGGAGGGAATCAGTCTGCAGTTTACGGGGAAGGTGAGGTTTGAGCAGCAGCGGCGGAGGGCCGTGGTCCAGGGGTGAAGGTCGTATGCATGGTATTGACCAATTGACCATACGGGGTCAAAAGGGGGGATGCACATCCCTATGGGTGTGCTGTGCAATTTGCCTTGTATGCCTGTATCCCCAACACATGGGGACTGGTGGATGGGTTTGATCAAGTGAGAACTTGGTGCTGGGATAGGAGTGAGGAATGAGGTTTTAATTTGAAGGGCCTTTTTGACAATTTAATGTGGCCTTGGGGGCATGGAAAAGATATTCCTCGCATCAGTGCCGTAGTTTGAGACATCAACTCCCCCACGTACCGCCAACGCGATAGGAAGATACCTTGTCCTCCTAGAATCAAACTCGGACAGAATCCCAAATAGTTCCAAATCGTGTCCGCACTAAAGACGAGACGGTATAGCACGCCCGTCCAGAATCCCCAGTTCTCGTTAAAAACTACAATTTCCCAGTCCAGTCCACTCCCACCTAGGCAGTCTCAATATACTGCCTCTTGAAAGCCCGGACTATCAAGGAGAGGTACATTGTCAGCCATCGGAGAAACCATGTAGTCCTGCTACACAACCGCTTTGCTTCTCTGCAATGGATTGCTCACGTACCTTGCCTGTCCAAATCCGCCCACATCTCGAGAATGTTGCCCTTTTGCAGGTCCAGAATGGGACTGGGGCCCGGCTCGGTATTCTCCTCGATGTACTTGCGTAGGGAGACAAGGTCCATGTCAATCTCGGAAAAGCCGCCTATGTGCAGTGTTTAGTAATCATCCAAGGTGTTTGATATCTTTTTTTAAAAATATATTGCTTTTCTTCTTTTTTTTTTCTTTTTTTTTCTTCTTTTTCTTCTTTCTTTTCTTCTTCCTTCTTCCTTCTTTTTCTTTCTCTTTCTTTCTTTCTTATTATTATTTTCGTCTGTTTTTTTCTTTCGCAGCAAGGTAAACCGCAGAACAACTCACCCACAGCCTTCTGCAGCTCCGTCAACGACGCAGCCGTTTCGTCAGTCAATTTAAGTTGTATGACCCATCCCTAGGTAGGTTAGACGAAGCACTGTTAGCATTTCCTTGTCCCCCCCCCTTGCTTTTACATTGACTTTGCATGTGAACAGAGAAAAAAAAAAGGCAATCAAAATCCGGTGCTTATGGCCGCTCCCCTCCCACGCCAAACACCCACTCACCCGCATCATATTAATAGCCATATTATTCAGAGCAATCTGCACAAAATCCGGCATAAATCTCTCCAGCAGTCGCCGGTAAATGTCGTCGCTGTTGAGCTGCTGGTTAAGGTGCTGCAACTGGCTCTCGGCCATGGTCACGGCATCGGTGGAATCGACGAGGATTTTTCTCGTCGTCGTCGCGGACGAGGATGCGGCGCGGATGTCGGACAGGCGTGCGTCGATTTTGGCCTTGATGGCGTTGCGCAGAGCCGTGTTGTTGGCTTCGTCTTTGTAGAGCCTTTCTAGGCCGTCGAATATTTCGTCTGTATTCCGGCAAGGGTGTTAGTGTTTCGTTGCAGGGTAAACAGGGGTTTTCTAAGGTGTCTCTGTGTTTATGTGTACGGATGTCTGTCTTCTCACCGTAGTCTTTGGGCGCTGCGGCGGCAAAGACGAGGATTCGGTCGCACACGTCGCCGACATCGTAGTATGCGGACTGTGTGTCAAGGGATTGTCGTTAGGCCATTTGCATTGATGATTCCGGGATTTGTTGTTGATGAAAAATGAAAATAAAAATTCTTTGATTTCATTCGTCTTCTTTACTTGCCTTGAGCTTCCCGGCCTCTACATGGATCTGCACGGCAGGGTCAGCATAACAGAACAAGACGTGATCCGACAATAAAGTGGAATATTGAGCAGCAAGACCAAGAAAGAAATAGAAAAGGGCAATCAATCATACCTCATTCATATGAACCAGCATATCTTCTAGAACATCGAGCAGCTGCCCACAATGTTAGCACTTTTCCCCCGCTAGAACGAAACGGCAAGGTGCAGCAGCATGCACACCTCATGTGCCCCATCGGGCGAGAATCCAAAAGTCTGAATGACCTGCTCCTTCGTATGCGGCACAGTCAGCATGTTATTGATGGCTATGATGAGGTTGCTGAATGATGGCCCCTGGCAGACAAAGCGGCTGTGGACGAGCAGACCCCGCGGGGTGAGCATGTCCTTGTCGAAAGCCATGGCGACTGGGCGTCAAATGAATACACAATGATCAATCTGTTTGGGGGAAAATAGGGACTTTGCGATGGCTGTCAGAGTTTAGACGAAAGGCGAGCAAAGACACGCTCTACTATATATCTCTCATGATGGGCATCGGACAAGGCGAGCAAAAGACGTGGTCTGGTCTGGTAGCAAACAGGAAGCGTGCGTGTCATGGACCTTGTCCCTCCAGACGTACGTATGACCATGGCTTGCATGCATTGGGTTCTGTACATACTGTATGCTGACGTGCCGCCAAGAAAAAGGAAAAAAAAAAACCCCCCAAAGTAAAATTGCAAAGCATGTCGGCCCAAATGGCCCAACATGCCGCACGTCCTTGCCGCTCCTCCCGCCGTCCTCTGCGACGCGAAGCGCAAGACTGTTGCTCGGAGCCCCTCGCCTTTGACTGCATCATGACGAGCTGCGTCGGTTGTGCGAGCTACTTCGGTTGACAGCAAACGACCAGACACGTATTGAAGGGTCTACTGCAGCACCTCGGCACTGGTCGAGAGTCCCGCAAGACGGAAGCGCACCAGGTGCAGCTCTGAAATGAGAGGGCAGCTCGCTAGAGTCGGGTGCGGACGAAACCATCGTGAAACAAGGTCGCAGGGCCGCGTTGACGACATGTATGCCGTTGTGTTGCTGTGAATGAAAACCGAAGGTATGTGTTACGTGGTGGTATCGTCACGTAGTCGGTTGGAAGCAACCGTGAAGCTGTCATCAACGTGATCATAAAATGGTCATCAGAACGCACCTGTATAAACTGTTATAAAGTCATATGGTCAAGTGCATTGTTGTAAGATTGTTGTCTTTTCACTAGCTAGTGGACGAATCCGATATATATATATATGGATCCGTCATGACGGATTATCCCGTAACAGTATGAAAGGGAGAAGATGATGGTTCCGTTGTGACTTCCGAAACGAGAGAATATATGCCACTCCGCCTCTTTACTCCTCCCTCCCATGACTACGCAATTTCACCAACATCGTGCTGAGCAGCTGCTGAAGTGGGTACCGCCCCACAAGCGGCCCGTCGGGTACGACGCCAAATCGGCATATAATTGGCCAAGGTGTGGAGCCATCCAGATGTGTGAATTCGTTTTTCCCCATTCTCACGCCGTGACCTGCCTGTTCCCCTCAAGACTCGCGCGCCGCGAGGTACCGTTTCGACCGAACCAAGATCCATCCCCTCGCGATAAGAACAAGCAACCGCCCGCCCGGTCCCCGCGCCCGCCCCCGCGCGTCACATACGAGACGAAATGGACAGCCCCTACGCAAAGGAGCTCTCCCTCTCCTTCACCGCCGTCCGAGCCGCCGCCCACATCAGCCGATCCCTCCTCTCGACGCGAGACAAGCGCGCCATCGAAAAAAATGACTTCTCCCCCGTCACCATCGCAGACTTTGCCGTGCAAGCACTCCTCGTCGCTACCATAAAGGCGGCCTTCCCGGCCGATTCCTTTGTCGGCGAGGAAGACGGCTCCGCGCTACGGGAGAACGGTGCTCTCCTCGACCGGGTGTGGGATCTGCTGCAGCGGGTGCGGGATCACGGCATCGGCGCGGCCATCGTGCTGCCCGAGTCCAAGGAGCACATGTGTGGGCTTCTCGATCTGGCGGGGTCGAGCGGCCCGCAAAGGCGAGGCAGGACATGGGTCTTTGATCCCATTGACGGCACGAGGACGTATCTGAGGGGCGAGCTGTACGCCATCAACATTGCGTTGCTGGTCGACGGGCACCAGACCCTCGGGTGTATCGGCTGTCCGAACATGGCTGCGCATGTCACGGCGCCGCTGAAAAACGACGACGTGGATGCGTCGGACGGCAAGGGGTTCATCGTCTACGCCGTCCGCGGCCACGGCGCGTACACCCGGCCGATGGACGTCCCTCCTCCTCCTCTCAGCGACGAAACGACAGATGAACATGCCCGTCGTCTTCCACAGGTCTCGTCCTCGTCAGACATACGATTCGTCACGTGCGACAGCATGGCCGAGTCGGCGCTCGAGGGCGTCCACCCTGTCATCGCGAGTCGGCTCGACGCCGCGTACCCGGGATGCGACCTCCTCGCCTGGGTTCTGCGATGGACCACCCTGGCGATGGGGCTGGGCAACACCACCGTCTGGGTGTACAAGCGACGGGATCGCCATGCCAAGGTGTGGGATCACGCGGGCGCGATGCTGCTGTTTGAGGAGACGGGCGGCAAGATCACGGATGTCCTGGGGAGGGACATTGATTTCACGGTCGGCCGCATCATGAGCGCCAACTTTGGCTTTGTTGCTGCGCCGCGCCATCTTCACAGTCGGGTTCTAAGTGTGGTGCGGGAGGTGCTGATGGAGCAGGGACATGCGGGGATAGTGGTGTGAGTAACGGTGAGAATGGGTGGTAATCATCATGTCTCGCGATAAAAGACGTTGGACTGCATTGCTTCTTTGGTTTTCACCGCCGTCCAGAAAGAGAACATTGCATGACTTTTGATGAGGTGGATGACCAATCTTGATTTTGGCATAGAACAACAACAAGAAATAGACAATGATGCCTCGGGGGATCCATCATTCAATTAGCATGCTACACCCTGGGTTCCTCCATCCGCGAATTGTCGGAGATGTAGATATCTAATCTTCTATATACCATACCACATCTTATCTCGCCCCGTCGTCTCAATGTAATGAATCGGGTTTCCGCAGGCTGCGTTGGTTGCAGATGCAGGAGGCAGGTACACATGTCCGCCAATATTTACTGCAAGGACTGATTCACCTCTGGGATTTGCATAGGACAAAAGACAACACAAGCGAGCAACCGTTTGTTGTTGCCATCTTGGCAAACTTTATTCCATGAGGGCGTGTGGAACAAACACAAAGCCGCTCAAAACAACATGTGTCGTCAGACTCCTCTGTGGCCGTAAACGGCGGTTGCGTGGATGCAGTCATCGGCAAGCAACAGTTCCCATAACAACAATCTTCACATCTTGTCTGCTTCTCGAACCAAGAATATCTCGTCGTTCATGCCAAGAAGGATATTCTGTGTCATAAAGGATGTAGCGAATGATATAGCAAGGAATCGACGGCGCACACCTTCTTCCTGCTTGAGGAGTCGCGCAGATAACCAGCGGAGAATGTGATTGTCCTTGGAATATCAACGCTGCCGCAGAAGGCTCTGAATGCTCGCGCTTAGCGTGGCTTCGAGTGACATGTTGTGTGGTAGGCCTCCTTGTCGCTGTGCACAACACACTATCAATCGACTCATTTGACGAGAACATGTTACATGCATCGAGCACTTAGAAGGCGGCGCGACCATGCTCGCCAAGGTGTCCAAAACTCCCAGGTGCTCACAAAAATGATTCCTCCGTTGCCTGAGTAGCCTCCATGTCAGCCCACCATGCCTTGATGCCCTGTACGTCACACCACTTCAACTCCCACGGATCCTCCATCCACCACTTTTCTCGAATGTTGTCGCTCGCATATTTTTTCAAACTACCTCCGTCATATTTGTGATTCTTGACACCGATAAAAAGAACTGCGTTACCGACCTTCGGCGTAAACTCCTCGGGGTTGAGAAATACTGTCAGGTGAACCTGCTTTGTGGTTGACGGATCTGCAACGCGCGCTGTGCGTTGCTTATACGGCGGTAAATGGGAGGCTTCTACCGGCGAGAGATATGTGACGATGGCAAGAATATTGCAGGACCAGTTTTGCTGATACGGAAGGTTTGGGATAGATCGCAGAGTAGTGAGTTTGAGGGGCGTCTGGGGATCATGCCAGTCCCGCGGGAGGGCAACGGGCACCACTGCTTTCTTGCCGATCGCTGTCGTGGGTGACGATTTGGAGGCCGACATCGAGGGCATGTTAAGGAACTTCCTGGAAGGAAATGCAAGGGCCTCAAACTCTTCGAAAGTATCCGCTGTGCCGTCATTTTGGGCTAAATCCTTGCCAATGGGCCTTTTCCCCAACCTAAACGTACGACCCTTGGTTGGCGTGCCGGGTACTGATCTGGATGCGGACACCGATTCCCTTGCAGGGCTTTGATGGCTTTTTGAAACAATGGCTTTCTCATAGTGAGCGATTTCGTCTTGTTCGGGCTGCTCATGTTGCTGGTGCTGTTGCTTGTGAAGTTCTTGAACAGGGCGGTTCCAGCCGACGGTGCTCAGGTCGTGCACCACCAAGAACACCATCTTGTTTGATGTGCCGCGCTCGTCAAAGAAATCCCTCATACGCAATTGAAAATCATCTATCCGGACATAGGTACCGACAGATACCTCGCGCGTATGTACGAAGCGGTGCATTGTGTCACCCAGGAGGGCCTGAATGCACAGCTCGCCATCGCCAAGCAAGAGACGCACCACCTGCCATCGGCCAGTCTTTGTCAGTGGTGCAATCTGTATACCTTCAACAAGAAATATGGATCCCGGAACGGGAAACCGCGTGCGCACGAGGTCCTTGATTATGGGAACGAGTGTGAAGGGCGAAGTGGCGGGAGCAGCTATTATCGCGGTCGGGTCCAGGGCGGCCATGGTTGTGACGGAAGAAACATGGCGGTGAGTGCAGATTGTCGTTGCACATTGTCAAACTCGCAGATAGGAGAGATCACATGCTTGGTGACTCTTGGACGGCGTCTTGCAAAAAATGGGACGTTTAAGCTTCGTGAGCTTTTATTCCAGGGTTGAGATTCGAGACGAACTAAATGGAGTCTGTAGCTCAACGGAGGCTGAGGTTTTCCGACTGACCTGACCTGACCCGAGGTACAGTGGGTCCAAAAATGGGCCATACTAGTATATTTAGAAAACTAGGGTTAGGGTTAGGGTAGTGTGTATTATATACTTAAAAATTATTTGCCCTACTTTTAATTTCTTTGCCCTAATAGGACCCATTTTTCTGGACCCACTGCACCTCAGGTCAGGTACGTGCACGCACAATAGTGGGGCCACGAGTTTAAGCTGGCAAAAGTTCGGAATAACTAGATGGTACTGGGGATAAAGAAATATGACCTGTTTATACACATGTACATCTGGATGAATGTTATCTCAAGTTGCTAGCAAAAATTCACGTCATTTTTAGGTCACTTGTGATCAGGCACTTTGTCCTCTGCCGTGCTTGTACACGTGGCTAGAAGGTAGGGGGGCTCTGTTACCAAGGTTGTTTAGGTCGAAAGCATGATGCCGTGACGTCACGCAGCCTTACAGAAAGGCTCGGTACTAGAGCATACCTCGGACCCCTACGCTAATGTGTTGATGCCCCACCTGCACTGACTAGCACAAAGCCGTCCTCGTACACCACTGACGCAGACCAGTGACCTAGGCTGGGTGGGCCCGCTGTGAAACGTGAACGTGTGAGAGCCTGGGTCCCAACGGGTCCCAACGGGTCCCAGCCTCGGGACTCATCGACCCGGCCGCTTTCGCAATCACGTTAACTGCCATGGTCATTCTGACAGGTCGGTTTCACCCGTCCCCTCGTAGATCATCTTTTTGTTACATGTCATAATATTCTCCTCTCCTTTTCTGGCACCTAGAATGAGCAATTAATTACCGGTCTACCGCTCATACAAATTCATGTCAAACGCCTCGAGTCGGCGGCGTTGCGACCAGCGCAACAAGCTCTCGGGAGCCTCCACGGACAGGGACCATGTCGTCCTCAACCACTGATAATCGTCCACCAATCAGGTCGACCGCAGCCGCGACGGTCGTGATAGACAGTCAGGCGTCTTCAACATTCAGCGGCTACGACAGCGACGACAGCTTCGAGGCTGGTTTCCATCACCACCGACAAAGAATACGGCCGAAGAACGCGATTCGCATCGTGTCTCTTGTCTTTGCCACACTTTCGGCTCTATGCGCGGGCTCCATCGTCGTTTTCTCGCTCTACGCACCTCACTTCCAGTCTCGTCTGCGATATACACAGTTCCAGGTCAATGGCGTCGCGATTGCAGGCTCATTGGCGCTGTATTTGCCAATCTCCGCCATGGGCTACGTATGCGACCGAGTAGGCGTCTCGCCGTTGTCTCTCTTGTCGGCGGTTCTATTTGGTACTGGCTATGGGACGGCTGCATTTATTTATCGAAAGCTCGATATCGAGTACAATACCCTGAGGAGGCCTGATGGGGTGGGCAATGAGTGGTCCTATCCTGCCATGATATTTGCCTTCGTTTGCGTTGGTTCAGGGACGTGCGCAATGTATATTGCGTCGGTGTCGACTTGTGCCAAGAACTTTGGGAAGGGCAAATACCGAGGACTGGCTCTTGCTTTGCCTATTGCTGGCTTCGGCCTAAGCGGCATGTGGTTGAGCCAACTTGGGAGTCGGTTTCTGTACGAGACTAGACCGGATGGTTCCAGAGGAGGGCTTGACGTGTTTAGTTTTTTCGTCTTCCTGGCCGTTTTGCTTGCCATCATGGGGGTGATTGGAACATTCCTGTTGCGGATTGTTGACGAAGAGGATCTCATTGACGAAGCCATCGAGGAGCTAGAGACGAGCGGGTTTCTGGACGGGAGCTCGTTGCTCAGTCGGTCACGGCCAGGCTACGGAGCCACTGATCAGGGTCGGACCAGTGAGGAACTTGAACCGTCAAAGAACGATGAAGCCCGCTGGAAGAAGGAGTGGGTTCTCAACGCCGAGACTAGGCAGTTTCTCATGGATCCTACCATGTGGCCTTTTGCAGCTGCTTTCCTCCTCATGGTCGGTCCAGCTGAAGCCTTCATTAACAATCTGGGCAGTGTGATTGGAACCTTGACACCGCCGTCAACAGAGGGCTTCGGCGTCACAACCGCGGCTGCCACGCACGTCTCGATTTTCGGTGTCACAAGCACCATCGCTCGCTTGTTGATCGGCACACTCACTGATTTGCTGGCGCCTGCCCCCGAGACGCAGCACATTCAGCTCTCCTCGTCTTCCCACAGCAGCCACCCTCGACAACGATTCACCATTTCCCGCGTCTCGTTCCTCTTCTTCTTCGCTGTTCTCATGTCTGTCGGGCTCGTGTTTCTCGCCTCCGGCGTAGTTCAGAACCACGCCGATCGATTCTGGGTTGTGTCTGGCCTTGTGGGAGCTGGATACGGGGCCATTTTCAGCCTGACTCCTCTCATTGTCACAATCATCTGGGGCGTAGAGAATTTCGCTACGAATTTCGGTGTCATCGCCATGCTGCCGGCGGTGGGATCCACCTTCTGGGGGCTTGTGTACTCTGGCGTGTATCAGGCTGGAGCGAAGCAATCCTCTTCTATCGACAAAGGAGGCGACAATGACGATTTATTCTGCTACGGCAAGCAGTGCTATAGTGGGACGTTTTGGGCAGAAGGGATATGCGTTTGGGTAGCATGTGTGTTGGTTTTTTATGCTTGGAAGGGACCTGGGGGTTGGAAACAGCGGGGTATTGTCATTTGATTGTTCCTGGCTTCCCTGCACATGGCATCATGGCATTTCGACATTATACGGAATAGATTGTAAAACTGCTTGCTGCTGCTGCACATACGTTCATACTTGCAATGTACATGGCTGAGTACCTACTTACTGTAGGAGGTAGGTAAGTACTTAAGGTAATAATAATTGGAAGTGGTCCGGTCTCGGCAAGGTGGACGACACGAACAAATGAACGTGACACGGATGCACGTGACTTCGCATCTGCTCACGCCCACGCAAAGCGCGTGTCCACCGGCCATCCAGAAAAAGACCCGTCTGTGCCGCAAGTCCTATGATGCCTAGCTGTGCAAAGCTCCACGACATCGACAGCAGCAGGGTACCTTCCAACATGTACGACTTTTGTTGATCAGATGGCTGGTACCTGGCAATCATCGCGACCGCCCAATACTCATACAGGTAGTAGTGAAGTCTATCAAGATGACTGAAATAACAGGTAATGTCTCTTGGCCCTATGGGCACCACTAGTACTGACGTCACGGATTTCTTTAGAGGCGGATACCATTCGAATCCTGATAGCGACGGACAACCATGTCGGCTACGAAGAGCGCGATGCAATTCGTAAGGATGACAGTTGGCGAACCTTTGACGAGATTCTGAACCTGGCCAGAAACGAGGATGCAAGTCAGGTCCCTTTGTTCACTGTCTACTATCGCCGACACCGGCTAATGGTAATGCACAGGTAGACATGGTATTACTGGCAGGCGATCTATTTCACGAGAATAAGCCATCCCGGAAATCTCTATACCAAGTGATGCGAACACTGCGGCAAAACTGCTTGGGCGAGAAACCCTGCCCTCTCGAGTTTCTCTCCGACGCCGCCTCAGTGTTCGAAGGCGCATTTCCTCACGTCAACTACGAAGATCCCGATATCAACGTCTCCATACCCGTCTTCTCCATTCATGGTAATCATGACGACCCATCCGGTGATGGAAACTACTGCTCGCTGGATTTGCTCCAAGCCGCTGGTCTTTTAAACTACTTTGGCCGTGTTGCTGAGGCCGATAACATCGAAGTCAAGCCGATCCTGCTCCAGAAAGGCATTACAAAGCTCGCCCTATTTGGTCTGAGCAACGTTCGTGATGAACGGATGTTCCGGACGTTTAGAGACCACAAGGTGAAGTGGTTCCGACCAAATGTGCAAACGAGCGACTGGTTCAATTTACTAGCTGTGCATCAAAACCACCACGCGCACACCGCCACATCATATCTACCCGAGAACGTGTTACCCGATTGGCTGGACTTGGTTGTTTGGGGCCACGAGCATGAGTGTCTGATTGATCCTACACAAAATCCCGAGACGGGATTCCATGTCATGCAACCGGGTTCCTCGGTTGCCACGTCCTTGGTCCCAGGCGAGGCTGTCCAGAAGCACGTCGCTATCCTCAGTGTTACGGGCAAGGACTTCAAGGTGAACAAGGTGCCACTCAAGTCCGTGCGACCGTTCGTAACACGAGAAGTTGTTCTCGCACAGGACAAGCGGTTTAAAGGCTTGGATAAGAAGAAGGATAACAGGCAGGAGGTTACGAGACGCTTGATGGAAATCGTGGAGGAGATGATTGAGGAAGCCAACGCGGACTGGGAAGCAATTCAGACGGATGACGACGCGCTGGAAGAACGACCATTGCCGCTCATCAGACTTAAAGTCGAGTACACGGCTTCGGAAGGGGGCGTGTTTGAATGTGAAAATCCGCAGCGATTCTCGAATCGATTTGTAGGCAAGGTTGCCAACACGAACGACGTCATCTATTTTCACAGGAAGAAGTCGGCACAACGTAGGCCACACTGCCTTTCTTTTTTCCTCTTTTTTTCTGGTTCCTATCTCTCTACGAGCAGTGACAAACACAAATACTTACAACGCCTATAGGCAAAGCAAGTGCAACTCTACCGGCTGAAGTGTTGGAGGCGCTAGAGGATGGAGCAGATACGGTCAAAGTCGAGTCTCTAGTCCAAGAATTCTTGGGTGCGCAGTCTCTCAAGGTACTCCCCCAAGGACCATTTGGAGATGCTGTAACTCAATTTGTTGCAAAAGACGATAAGCATGCAATGGAGCTCTTTGTTTCGGAGCACTTGACAGGCCAGGTGAAGCAGCTGCTCGACTTGGAATCGGATGACGAGGATCTCAATGGCGCCATGGAGATTTACCGTACGCGTGTTGAGCAGCAGATGGCCAGTGGCAGTGGCAAGAAAGGTTTTAGGGCCGAACGGAAACGTGTGTTGAAACCGAAGCCCGATACTTGGGATAGTGATTTTGACGGCGAGTGGGAGAAGGAGCCTGGAGCGTGGACGTATGAGGATGGAGACCAGCAACTGAGTCTGACGACGACGCAAGAGCTCGGTCGATCGGCTCCAAGGCAGGCTGAAGCATCCGAATACGACAATGAAAGCTCCCTTCCGCAAAAGAACAAGAGATCAGCGGCGACGAGGGGAGGCAAAGCAAGCGCAACGAAAGCTGCTGATGGGAAGACACCGGCGCGAAAAACTCCAGCCAGAGGACGAGGTCGTAAAGCTGCAGAGCCGAGCGATGAGCACGAAGAGGAAGACGACGACCCAGATGTGGTTATGGAGTCGGATGAGGAGCCCTCACCGCCACCGAAAGCCACCGGAAGAGGAAGACGGCCGGGCGCGGTGAAAGGGTCGGCACCATCGACAACAAAGAAGTCCGCCGGTCGAGCTGGCACTAAATCCAAGCAGACGAAACTTGATTTTTCACAAACGAGCGGGGGTGGCACGCAAAACGCTGTGGAAATTAGCGATGATGAGATTTCGGATGATGACGCCTTTGCCCCCGCTCCGGTTTCGAGCAGGACGAGACGGAGGTGATTATGCACTAGGTATCATGGGCGAGATTTTCAAGCTGGAGGAGGTTTCTGGATGGACGAGACATGGGGGCTCATGTAACGATTTGTCGAGCGAAACAAGATCCTGATGATGAAATGAGGAAAGATGGAATAAGAAGAAGGCGTGATCCAGAGTGCTGTAGCGGCATCTATGGCACTTTTGCCAATGTGAATACAGTTTTGGCGAATTCATTGAGGCAGACGGGGGAAAGAAGAAGAAGAAGAGAGAAATATTTGGATTCTAGAGGGATTATTTCCTACCAGACACTAGAATAGTACGCCACATATCACGCTGGTGAATACCACCACCGTAGCGGGCCCCTGCAGGGCTTTTTGGAGGGGTGGATATTTCTAGGAACTGCCCAAGGTACCCAGGTACGTACCCATGGACCTAACCCGACGTATTGTACTGATGCTTCAAGCTATTGAATGCCCGGCGGTTCCTTTGGACTCTCTCAAGGGCAGGTCCACCGTGGACCGCAGGCGGCCCCGGCAGGGCACCCGGAGCGGGATACGACAGGCAGCCCCACAATTGTCCCGGCCCTTCAAGGTTCCCTCCCATGTTCGAGGTCGAGTCATGTCAAGCGCCAAGGTTTGCCAACGTCGAGCCATTCATCAAGAGCATGCTGTGGGATAAGTGCCGCCCGCCTTGACTCCAGTATCAAACGAGATGGACATTGATGGCACGGAATGCCCAGCAGCACCCGTTTCGCGCCACAGTCATGTGGACGCGTTTCTTGCCACATTATCACCTTGGGATCTCCTCTATCTGTGCCGTGGCTTCCGCACAGGCAAGATCAACATCACTGGCCTCGCCACCATGTCGGATCTGCCGCTCGAGATCCTGTCCCTCATCGCCACGCAGCTCGAATTAGAGGACCTCGTGAACTGTCGATTTGTGTCCCGCTCCTGGCACGCCATGTGGACACATGGCGGCATTTCGGCGGTGCTTTGCGATCATTTTTTCCCGGGACTGCTGGAGAAGCATGCTCTCGAGCGCGATGCGCGGCGTCCAGACGTGTTGCTTCGGTCGGCCATCATCGGGCACCACGTCCCGCCAAGATCGACCTACATCCTATGGAACAGAAGCCCATCGGCCACGGTGTCTACAGCATCAGCGACCGAGCACGGCCCAGGTGCAGAATCAGACGAGGTCCTTCGCTTTCGCTCAGAAGGACCCCTTGCCTTTTACGACGGAGGCTTGTTTGCTTGGCAGGCGGGCTCGGCCAGCGTCATCGTGGATGACTTGTGGACGTGCCAGCGCTGGGTTTGCAGTTTCGTCGAGTCCATCGTTGTTGGAGACAGGATGAGGCTGCAAGGAATGTCTAGACGCCTTCTGGTGTTTGCCACGTCGAGTGGCGGATCGGCCGGGCTGAACTACAACATGCTGTCAGTCATTCATCATCGGCCAGGATTGGTTTGCTGCGCTTTCGCTCTGGCAGACGGATGCGGTGCTGACATGAAAAGTCAGGAGGATATGGCACATTCAGTCGGGTGCATGGAAACACGTCACGTTGCCGGGCCCATTTGCGAGAGGCTACGTCGAAGGAGAGCGAGTCGCGGTCGTGACCCGTCAGGGCTTGATCATCAAGTGGTCTTGGGGTGGCTCGGCTGGTGAGCTCGATCAATCTGGTTTCCTGAGCAGGGTTCCAGAAGGGTACGAATCTGGCCTGTCCCTGCCGGGAGTGATACTTCATCCAGGCGAGCAGAATGTCACATATATTGCTCGGATCTACCGATCCAAACCTCAGAGTGAGTGGAGGGAGAAAAGGAGCTCCTCCTTCTTTTCTTTTCTTTCTTTTTCTTTTTTTTTTTTTTTTTTTTCCCTTTTGTTTTCCCCTTGTTTTTGCCCGCCCGACTCAATGGAAGGATAGGTGCAGTGACGACCCCCCACGCACAGGGACACTCTCAGAAATACCGCTATCTGATGTCGGTGGTGCGCTACGATGATGTCATGTCTACACGCAGATGGCAGGAACTCATCAAACAGGATTCACTCCGCGGCGATGCGTCTGACGACTCACTCTACGGCACTTTTCGTCTGACGCTGCTCTGCCCAAAGATGAGCTCGAACGGCCTGTATGGCATGGGCGCCGTGCTGACTGCCTGTGACGACGTTGATGAGCCTCGAGCCGTCGAATTTGCGACAACAGGGTTCAATGTCTACAAGGAGGCCTTCCTACAGCGCCGCTTCGAGTACGCAGGACGCGGCAAGCACCAAGCCCGATTTGATCCGGCGAAATTCGGATCCTCCAAGCACGAAGAATGTCTGACGACATGGTCGCGGGACCACATCATGATCCCTCGCTACTCCAACGGCACAACATCCGGCCGGGATGAGCAGACGGAGTCTTGTCGCATCTACGAAGACCAAGACTTTTGTCTAGTCGTTGGAAATCACGGGCTCAGGGTGTTGTCTTACTCAACAAACACGCAGCTGCCTGCTGGCAGTACCACGCTCACGACAAAAGCGGCATTGCACGCAGTGGACCCGACTTACCCGGCTGACATCAAGCCCCTGGCTGGGTAGTCTGGAGACCTTGGAGAGGAGGCCAAAGGCAAGTGTTGTGCCATTCCGAGATCTGTGCGCAAAGATCGACGCAAAGATCGACAAGACCTGGGCCAACCTGAAACAGGACTAGGATGCAGAAAGGGGGTTGTGCGGTCATGAATAAAAAAAAAATTCATAAATAAAATCTTTCATTCAATGGAGTTGATGACGCGCATCAGCGGCGCTTACATGTCGCTCAGCAACTCCGAGCCGAAAGATGAAACCGCTTATCCGACTCGAGAATCCGCCCAATCTCCTCTTGTGTTCTCCCAATCACATGTCTCGGTCCTGCCGAAGCTTTGAGACTCGCTCCGGAAGATGATTTTAATTCTTATTAAAAAAAAAAATTTCCTTTCTTTTTCTTTGCTGGGCTTACAGTCGTCCAGCAATGTGCCCGCCCGCGCCCCCGTCATGTCGCAGAAACCTTGCTCTCCAGAAACTGGGGAGCAGGACCAGATGCCGTAGGACCATAGGTAAGATGCGCCGGTGTGATGGCGATGCCGCCCTCACACAACATGTCGCCCCCCGCGCAGAACGATTGGACGCGATCGGGCGGGAAATTAGGGATCTTGCCCCCGTTCTGCAAGTTCCTGGGGTATCCAAAGAGGACGGCGCCGGTAATTTGGTTGCGGACCGCTGGGCTGGCTTCGCCGATGGCAGAAGCGGCAAGACTGGCTCCTTGGCTGCACGACGGTTTTTCGTCAACCCAGGTTTTTTTTCATCTGCGTGTGTGTGTGTGTGTGTGTGTTCTTCTCCCCTCTCGCAGCTCACTCACCTGTATCCGCCCGCGAGAATGCTCGTATTGGGGCATTTCGTGTGGGCCAAGTTGAAGAGCCGGTCCATCTCGGCGACGGCCTGGGGGCTTGAACCCTGCGGCATGGCATTCTCAACCCAACCAGCCGTGTATGGTCCTCCGACGCCCTGGATCCAGACGCCGCCTTGTCCGTATCTGGCCTCCAGGGCCTTGGCAATGGCGGGTCCAACAGTCATTCCCTGTGTGGAAAGAAAGAGACCCGGGTTAGTCCGTTTTTTTTTTTTTTTTTTTTTTTTTTTTCTCATACACTCTGTACGGGGCAGAGATGAACAAAGGGATGCGGGGGGTTGTGACGAACCATGTTTCCCGGCTCAGTGGTGCCCCTTGCAAAGATGAAGATGGCCTTGGGGCAGGGCCCCGTCTTGGTGTCGACATCGTCGCGCGTCACTCCCGTTCCGCCGCCGGCGACCAGGCTTGAGGCGAGGCCGGAGAAGCCTCCTGCCGAGCCTCCTCCCGCGCCTGCACCTCCGCCCATCAAGGTTTTCAGCCAGCTCGTGCCTGAGCCTGTGCCCGGCATTCCTCCGCCCAGCGGGCCTGAGCCTAGGCCTCGGAACCCGGACCAGGCTGGAAATCCCGAGCCTGCTCCTCCGGATGCCGTCCCGCTCGATGTTTCCGTTCCTGCGCCCGCGCCCGCGCCCGCGCCCGCGCCTTCACCGTCACCTCCTGCTGTTCCTGAGCCGGTGCCGGCGCCGGCGCCGGCTCCACCTCCTGCTGCGTATGTACCTGTGCCTGAGCCCGCACCCGTACCGGCGCCGCCGGCTCCCGTGGTGGTGTCCGAGGCGGCGCCCGCGCCCGCGCCCCAGCCCATGAGCCGGCCCATGCCCGAGCCCATGCCCATGCCCCAGGGAAAAGTGCGTCTCGTCTCCACACGTTTGTCGTCCCGGTGGACTGCGCGTCCC
Organism: Aciculosporium take MAFF-241224; assembly: GCA_000222935.2. Lineage (NCBI taxonomy): Eukaryota > Fungi > Ascomycota > Sordariomycetes > Hypocreales > Clavicipitaceae > Aciculosporium > Aciculosporium take. The sequence continues at coordinate 223 of AFQZ01000582.1, read as the reverse complement.
TGCGCTGGTCCTGAAACGGGGGCTGCAACGGCGAGGCCGGCAAAAAGGGCGACCCACGCGGTGGCCTTCATGGTGCTGGCTCTGTTTTGGGTGCTGGTGGTGAGACAAGAAGGGGGGAAGCAACAATGATGAAAAGAAGAAGGAGAGTAAGAAGAACGTGACGGACAAGAAAATAGGAGGGAAAAAAAAAAAAGGTTAACAGAAGAGAAGTAGATGAGAGAGA